>OY757556.1:3571812-3589812 GCA_963584105.1 Alviniconcha strummeri
TTTTTTTGTTTCTTTGTTTTTTGTTGTTGTTTTTTAAAATTCATTATTATTTTTTCGCTAGTCAGATTTGACTGAAACGCGTGTTCAGTAACAAATTAAGTTCCTCACTGTAATTATTATTACAGATTATAATAATAAAAGTTGAACGCTGTCAAATACGTTTTGAACTTTATTCATTCCACGCTGTCAAATACGTTTTCAACTTTATTCAGTTCCATATATAACACCTTTTTAAAGCGGCGACCCGAATTTCCCGCAAGAAACAATGAAGTAACAGATCGGCAGTCATAATGAGCGAAGTGACAGTTACTGTCATTTACTGATGGCCCATGCAAACCGGTGAGAATCAAGGCTAATATATTGTTGTTGTTTTTTCGTTTTTGTTTTGTTTTTTGTTGTTGTTTTTTCATTGCTGAACATTGTGACCTTGGTGACGGTGATAAAGGCCTACTTTATTTTGATATGAATATCTAACTACATGCAATACAGCACAATAAAAAATAAAATGAAAAGGTTTTATTTTCTATAATTGGTGTACAGAAGTTTGTTCATACTTATAATAAGCTTTAAAATATATTTTTAAAAAGACAGCATTATTAGAATTTCAATACAACCAAACAGGGAACATTAAGCACACGCTACACATTTATAAACTATAATTTTACACAGATTTCTCACGCTCGTGCGCGCGCACAGACACACACACACACACACACACACACACACACACACACACACACACACACACACACACACACACACACACACACAATCTTGTGATCAATCAGTGTCTAAATATTCCATGCAATATTCCATTCATTTTCAGAAATTGCACGCTCCATCTTCTCACCAAACACTGGGTAAACCTCAAGGTTTTAGCTGAGGAACGCTAAGAAGATTTCCAGTAATCCTTTTCACGAGTCATATAAGAGTGTAACATATAAAAAAAAAGCAACCCAACGAGTACCATCAGCACATTTAAAGAGACAAGTTACACTGGTTTGCAACATCAGATAATCTGCGTTCATCGAAAATAGCATGGACGAAAGCACGCAACCTTGAGGTACCCCAGAATTTAGCACAATCTCTTCGAACATAAATCCGTTCACTCTAACTTAGGGAAGCCGATCTCGGAGAAAATCGCTGATCTGTAAAACAGGTCTTTGTTGTACTTGTGTTACGTATTTCGAATGCTAATTAACTCCCTTGTTTGTTGATTCTGCACAAGCACTCTGGGCGTCATTCTGTTTCAGATTGTGACAATTCATTCTGGGGCTAACCTGCAAATGTGTGTATTTGTGTGTTTATATGTTGAACCAGTTTCCATATCTAATGAATATGTCCGGTCTGGAATAAAAATTGGTTCTGTCTTATGCCTGTGCACACCTGGGTCGCCGAGTGTGCCTGAAATGCCACTGGGGGGCATCCTTTTTTGAGGCTGTACCTCTGGTGGAGTTTATGTACCTTGTATTTACACGCATGCCAGGTGAGAGTTACCGTAGGCGACTCAGGTCTTTGTTGTTGTACTTGTGTTACGTATTTCGAGCGCTAATTAACTCCCTTATTTGTTGATTCAATAAAACAAGATTAGGGTTGACACTGGAATCAGTTAAGTTCTGAAGAACCAGAAACGGTTCGGTGTGTTGAAAGCGCTGGCTTTCTCGGTGTGTTGTGTTGCCAGTTAAAAAGAACGAGGAAGCACTTTCGACACATCTAGAATTCTTAACAGCAAAATGAAACGGATTCAGCCAATACTAACATCACTTTTCAAGTGTTTGCACAAAACCTGTTCAAAACATTTGTTAAATGGGGTGAGAGTAACAGGGAGGAAATCATTGTGATTGGTGAGATGCGGTTTTCTTGAGTACAGGCGAGATTGTGGAAGTCTTCCAACACAAGGCGTGATATGCAAGTCTTAAATGTTGTTGTTTGATTGTTGTTGCTGTTTTGTTTTGTTTTTTGTTTTTAACAAAACTACATTTCAGTCAGTCTGGATTTATGCGAGTTCAGCCGAAATAAGCTGGTGAAAAGATCAGAAAGCTTGAAATGTTTTTGTAAAACAGTCCGTAACAGGAGTGAAGCACAGCCTTCGCTGAAGTCTCCAACGCCAAAACTAACACACAGTGTGTTCAGGTCATTATCTGTTTCGGCTGAGGCAAGGACTGCCTTAGTAAATCGTTTTTCATCATTTCCATCGTTTTTAACTGTTTAACTGTTGTTTAAGTGTCGTTTTGCAGCTTGACAAAGGGGATTACACCGAAAATTTGCAGATCGTGTGGTTGTGTCCTAAGAAATAAGCGTGTGTTTTTTTTCAACCTTTTATGTGTTTGGATCAATGACTGCCTAATTGTCTGATGCTTGCCCATCAGTGGTCCTGAGGCCTCTCAGTGCTTCTCTGGCGTTACAAGGTTTGAGTTTTTCCTCAGACACAAAGCACATCTTGTCATTATGCGTTGTAACTAAGCCTGTATCATGCGTTTTTGTATGGGATGATGATCATGGTCACTACCTTGTTCTACGTCTATACTTGAACCGTTGACAAGACATAAAATATTTGATGGGGAACTGGCCTTTGCACAGTATTTAGTAACTAGATTTTAACGTCCTGTCAACCGCAAAGGGTCACCTCAGGAGAACCGTTGCACAGAACCCTAGTAGAAACATAGAAAAGGGGAAGAAGTAACACAACAATTAATGATTTACCAGTTTCTGTGCCGGCATTTGAGTATAACTATGCTCATAACAGCTATGGCCATGTTCATAGTTCCAAACATTCGCTTGCTCTTACTATCATTCAACACACAAAGGAGTTAATTAGCGCTAGAAGGACGCCACACAAACACGACAGCAAAGACCCGAGTCGTCTACGGTAAGTCTCACCTGGCATGCAAGCAAGCAAATACCAGTTGTTGTTTTTTGCTGTAGTTTCTGCTGTTCTTGTTTGCCTGTCTAAATTATTTTGTCTTTTCAAAAAGACGTTTCTTTCGCTTATGCTTTATGCATTTGTATGACATTTTGCTTGTTCTTTAATTTCGTATAAATGTATGGAGAATTTTGTTTTTATATAGGGAGTGTATAACAAAAGTCCAAGCATGTCCCGGTTTGAAAAACTTTCATTCAAAGTTTTCGGCCAGGAGGGCTTTGTCAAGGCCTGCCCAGTCGGCTGGATTTTATATATATATATCATGTCACTGTGACTGACTGGATAGACTCATGGTGCTTAACAATAAGACTACAAACCAATGTGGAATATTTACAATCGCAAAACCGACATAATACGTGAAACCATGACAATAATATTACACATATAGTTGACAAATACATGTTTACAGATAAAATTCACAATATAAAAAATGTAAAATATTCCAACAGACCGCATCACTCTAGATCAAACTGACCAAAATATACATGACGATTTTTAAAAAGCGTTTAAAATCAAGAAACATTACACAAAAATCACAAGGATATATATATTTATATGCACACAACTATAAGCAGAATAAGCAGAATGTAACTTTACAAATAAATCTTCTTAGCGACACGGGGGGTGGGGGGGGGGATGTTTACGACATCCTTCCTCCATTCACTGCCATAACTGGTTACACCAGAAATTTGGAGAAAGGATATCGGAAGTGAAGCTTGGAACGTAGATTGGTGGCTGCCAGACTGCAACTGTGATGATGATGAAGTGATGCTTAATGTCCTCAGATGTCAGTTGACATATTAGGGACAAGTTGTGACCAATGCCGAAGCACGGTTCAATAAATCTTTACGTCCACGGAAACCAGAAGGCTCGTTAGGACGGACAGATCAGGACGGCCACCTCGACTCTCACACAGTTCCTGAACTATGACTGCAACTGTGCATATGTCTGTACATTTCTTGAAATTGTGTCAGTTAAAGCTTGGTGGTGACATACTTCTAATCAATCAGTTAATCAATATCTTTATTACCACGTGTCAAAAATGAAACAAATACCATAAGAAGAAAAAATATGTGTGTGTATGTATGTTTGTGTGTATATATATATCTGCACACCAGAATGTAACCTTAAAAAATAAATAAAAATAAAATAAATAAAAGACACGGGTGAGACTGCAATCTTTACTCATTTGGTAGATTGCACGAGTGCGCATGTTCTCATCCAAATGGCATGATTTTTCGACCCGTATGGCATGGCATGCAGATCTACAGGTAACGAAATATTTAAAAAGAATTAAAGCTTAGCTCTACTACATAAACATAAATCGCAACCGAGGAATACTATGTATGTAAAACAGCCATTTTTTGGCTTTCACAGGCCTGCTTCAACAGCTGGGTCTTCACACACACACACACACACACACACACACACACACACACACACACACACACACACACACACACACACACACACACACACACACCTCCAAGCGCTCTTTTTCTGTGATTCTTTCCATCTGTGCATAGTAGTATGCACTTAACGGAGCAGATGGGCCATTTGAAGTCTTTCTTAACTGATTCGAAGTTTTGTAACAAACCAACATGAACCCGCACAGGCAGCATTGGACAAGCAAAATTGGACAAAAACAAACAAACAGAAACAACAAACAAAGCAAACAAAAATGTTTAAGTCGAAGTACGTTTTGCAAAGTTCAACTTATCCGTCGTCGATGAATAAGTGAAACAACGGATAACTCGAAGAAGAAAAGAATTCCCCAGCACGTTCGACTCAAGCGTATTCGACTGCATATAATTTTCTCGCTTCGTGGAGACATCTTCAGATACTGCATCTGTACGATCTACATACAAGCCAGAAAGCATAGACAAAAACGCCCCCAAATCAACATCAGCAAAAATAGAAATAAAACAATTAAAGCCCCACCGCAAGCAGGCATGACGCCGGCCCCTAAAACCGCAGTAATTGCATTATCGGTTGCTTGTATCAGTTCAGTAAACTGTGTTTGTTTTGCGGAGGACCGGTGCCGTGCACACGAAGCAAGGACTGGGTCTGCAAAAAAAAAATATATATATACACACACCTGAAAAGCAATTTTCTTATTAATTCCAGTAACCTAAAAAATCAACACACAAGGGATTTAATTAGCTTGAAAAACGTCACACAAACACAGCGACAAAGACCTGAGTCGCCTACGGTAAATCTCACCTGGCATGCGAGTAAATACAAGGTACATAAACTCCACCAGAGGTACATCCCCTGTACCTCTGGATGGGGTGGTGGTGGTGGTGAAGTGTTGCTTAATGTCCTCAGATGTCAGTTGACATATTAGGGACAAGTTGTGACCAATGCCGAAGCACGGTTCGATAAATCTTTACGTCCACGGAAACCAGAAGGCTCGTTAGGACGGACAGCCCGGGACGTCCACCTCGACTCTCACACAGCTCCTGAACTATGACCTCTGGATGTACCTCTGATGGACTTTATGTACCTTGTGTTTACTCACCGTAGGCGACTCAGGTCTTTGTTGCTGTGTTTGTGTGACGTTTTTCGAGCAACTAATTAACACCCTTGTATGTTGATTCTGGACGCGCTCTGGGCCTCGTTCTGTTTCATAAGTAACCTAATCTTTTAAAACGACTTTTACAAGAACTTGTCAAGCAAACACAACTTCCACTCTAAGCATTCCGAAACAACCGTGAGCCGGCCTGAAAATCGATTAGTCACCGAAAGTGATACATCGCCGTCACGATCTTGCAAAAATAAAATTCATAGTCTACTTGCTCCCTATATTCAAACAGAGCGCGTGAGGGTGGGCGCTGTGTATGTCTGTAAATTTGTTGAAAGTGTGTCAGTTAAAGCTTCGTGGTAACCAGCTTGCAGTCAGTCAATTAATCAATATCTTTATTGCCACAAAGATATACATACGCATGGAAAGGCATGGTGTTGAGAGCATTCATAATCATACACACATTCACAATAACAGCTTATCCGTGTACATACTATAATAATAAGCCAGATTTGACTATATATCGGCACAGAAATGTCAAAGATGTGAACACTTTTTGTGCGCTCGATTATCTCCAAAGATGCACCAGACTGTAAGTGTGAGACTACAACTGACGTAATAACTGCGTCCAGAACAAAAGGTCTAAAGGATCCAAATGACTACATAGGACCAAAGCGCACAAGAATAGCGTCGTTCCTGGACTCAGTCACAAGAACTGGCCTAACGAGTCAAATTTGTCACGTTTTTATTAAAGTTCAGACTTGGAAATTCCGAGTCCAAGATGCACACAAGCGACAGCCTTCCTGACACTGACCTCTGCCTTTTTTCCTTATTTTGTTCTCTTTCTTGTCTTTGCTTAACAATACTTATCCGTCTACTTGAAATTATTCACGGGAACTGCGACATAGTCTGCCCAGAACAACCAGTCAAACTGAAGAGTCTTGCTATAAACATGAGTAAGCTTTCTGTTGACACATCTCGATCGTCAATGAGCATGTCTCACTGAATGTTTGTGTAAGCAGCAGACGATCCAGCAACAGACGTTCTTGCTAATTCCAGACATCCGCAAAATCGAGTTTAGGGATCATACAAAAATTGACTGGCCTACTTGCCGATCAGAGATGTAAAATATTGCCGCAGAGGCAAGTGTGCTCGTCCACAAAGTCAGTAATCAGATCATTGTTTTACTGTCAGTCTCTCTATCTAATTTTTATTACTTTCCCAGCCCCTTTTTGTTCAAGCAGTTTAACTTTGGTAAAAAGAAGAAGAAGAAAAAAGCAAATAAAACATAGATTCTGACTTTAATGTTTTCATGTATACTCACTTGCTGTCGTTAATAATAAATAATACATACTTTTTTTTATAGCGCTATTCCCCGCCGAGCGAGCTCAACGCGCTTGAATGGGCATATCCACTTGTATCTCTTTGCGTTCTCTGATTTTAATTACTTCCCCACTCCCTTTTTGTTCAAGCAGTTTAATTTTGGTCCCCCTCCCCCCTATCCCGTCCCCCAAAAGCAAATAAAACATAGATTGAGCTCAATGACTTTAATGTTTTCATGTATACTCACATGCCGTCAGTGATGAAATGGGCACATCCACTTGTATCTCGTTGCGTTCTCTGATTCTTGCGAGGCGATTCGTCAGGAATAGGTCATTGATGAAAGCAGTAACGTCGGGATAGAAGTTTTGTCTCGGGTGCAACTTCCACAAGATTCTCCCAGCCGCCTGACTTAGTTGGCAGTTCGGATAGGTACGTCTTATGAGCGGCAACAGGTTGGTCCACTCCTCGTGCAAGCTTATGGCTACAGCTTCGTCACACTTGACAACCACACTGATCGCTCTTGAGTAGGGATCCGTCTCATCTAAGTCCAAATATAAACACAGGAATGGCATCAAGTGTTAACTGTTAGTGCTTTAAATCCACGATCCTAAAAAGCAAGCAGCAAACTCAGTGATATTGACTTTTGTTTGCATATATATACATATAGTTGTTGAGTTATTCAGATTTCTTTTTAGGCCTCATATGATTCCAATTTGTAGATGTGGTATGTGTGCTTGTGGGCTCTTTGAATTATTTATTGGCTTGTTTTTTGATTGCTTCTTTTTAAGGATGCGGATAGGCTTTACATGCGGTTAGTTTTTGTTCAGTTATTGGGTAACTGTTAAGAACATCTCGCTTCTGTCATACGTTCTTGAAATCAACTCATCCTAACAGTCGTAAACAGTATGTGATTTTTACCAAAGAAAACGTTTACCAGATTAAATCTACCAGTTAAATGAGACAAAGTCTTATCCAAATCAAAAAAGCCAGTAAAGCTAAATGAATCATTTGCGGTGATATATTAATGAAAATGAGACACTTAGTCATACTTCCAGTGCAAATACATTCCATAACAGTAAATTATATGGTTGTTTGTCTGATTCATACCTCTGCTGTTATTCTAACTTAACTGCTGGTGGAAGAAAAAAGGATTTTCTCGCCGAATGAGAAACAAGAGGGAAAATATATACGCTTAGACTTACTTTCAACAAGAGGGAAAATATATACGCTTAGACTACTTTTTAACTTCATCTAGAAAACAGAAACTGTCGATTCAGTTTTCATACACTGCATAAATAATTATGTGCATGTTTCACTCGATAGACTGATAGCTGTTCAGCAGTTACAGCAAAAGAAATTAATCTTCTAAACATGTTATTTTCTGTGTAGTCCGTAGGGACTTCATTGTAATCACCTTCAATGTCATCATCTTGGTCAGGTCTCTGGACTCTGTCTCGAACGGCTTGACCTCGAGGTGAAATACTGACGATATTGAAGGACACTAAGTCGCCTGCAAAAATTGGGAAAGCAAATAAACCCATCTTAGACATAAAAGGACAAAGTTCGTATTGTACTTTGGTTTCGGTGTTGGTGGTACACGTTACGGTACACAAAAGGTTGTTCCCGCCCTGGAACAACCTTTCGTGTACTACTGTTATATTCTTTCTAGAAAACCTGCACAGATGCACCAAAGATACGCATATACAGACTTTAAAATTACATGAACTAATTATTAATGATAATTCTACGAATTCTTCACTACATCTTTCATTCCATTTTCTACTTTTTCTTGAATGCTGACAATTTAAAATGTGTAATATTCATCAAATAATGATACATCGTCGAGTGGACTAATCGCCGATGTCGAAAAGACCCATTATAACTCCAATCGTCGGTCGAGTAATATGTATAATCAGCTTGCGACGCCCTAATTTTGATCATATCGATTTTTTATGTTTACTGTGTTTAATCCTCTATACACAAAGGGGGCCTAAAGGAATAAATATCTTTGAATCCTTGCTAATTCGACCAAAAATCGAATTGTTTGTTTTCGACCACACAAAAGTTCAACCATCTAGCCTTTCAAAGAAAAATATTTTCGACGAAGTGTCGTCCAGACATACTACATTTGGGAGGGGGGAAAGTGACATATTTCGACCCTTTATTACCCCTTTCTTGTCTTTCCTCGGAGAGTTCGAGTGACTCGTCGTCGTCCCTGTCATTTAGGGACTGTGCCTGGTGGTCAGATATATACACATTGTTCTGGTTGCCGATTTGTACGACGAGGTTTTGGGCCTGGATGACTGGAAAAGAAGACACAGAGTTGGAAATAACGATCGGATGGATTGGATTCGTCTTAATTCGGTAGCACTGAAACAGATCTTTGCGTCGAATAAGACATTTCTTAGTCGTTCTTTTGGATTGCGTTAATTGTACGTTCTAAGCGAGTTTGGTTTTAAATGTCCTACGTGTGTATGTTGTGATTAGTTAAGAAACATATTCTGAATGTGCATGTTATTCAGTTTCCGCTTTGTTTTGATATTATCATTTATGCTTGTTAAATTAAATAGGTAGGCTAATCACAAAGCGCTGCTGAAACCAAACAATGTGTTCCGTGTTATCTACGATGATTATGATTATTATTGTCAATGCAAGCAGATTTCGCTTTAGCAATAATATATGGGGTTAAAAAAATTGGTTTTTTTGTTTGTTTGTTTGTTTGTTTTTGTTTTGTTTTGTTTTTTGAGGTTTTCTTTTATTTTCTGAGAAAAAGACAGCACAAGAGAGAGAGAGAGAGAGAGAGAGAGAGAGAGAGAGAGAGAGAGAGAGAGAGAGAGAGAGAGAGAGAGAGAGAGAGAGAGAGAGAGAGAGAGAGAGAGAGAGAGAGAGAGAGAGAGAGAGAGAGTATAATATTGCGCATTATCGGGTAGATCTGTTGACCATTGATTTTATTTTCATTATTCGTCCTATCCTTGGGCATTAGGTCGGGTCCTTGCCTACGTTTTTTCTCGATTGACTGTTTCTCTCTCTACTCAGATCGAGAGAATGGGGGCGGAGAGGAGAGGGAAGAAGAAAACAAGCGTGATCATTAAACAAGCAGACAGAGAGAGAGAAAAGACAACTCTACTTTGACCACCTATTTTCACAGCTATACCTGAGATCGTATCCAACTTTGCTTTGCATACAAATTCCAGCTGAACATCTTCGCGTTTTGTCAGTTGCCTGAAGGATTCGTACGAACACAGGTCTCGCACAAATTCCCTGATTCTTCGTTCCATGGCCAGAGAGTCAAAGGTGTCTGACTGCCCAGGTAGAGTGAACCTAAATTTAATGGATCCTTTTTGGACACTTATGAATTTCAGCTTGTGGTGGTTAAATATCGTCTTGAGGTTGTGCTTTGCCGAGGTAAGGTCATGCAGGATTGCGCTTTCGTCCACACCATCAGGGAATCGGAGGATCACCTCTCCCGTGTTCGTGTCCAGTTTGTCTTTTTGTTTCAACGCAGCGTCTTTGAAGGACGACTGTTTTACATCTGGGAAACAAAAAGACAGCACACACGCACATACACAGGCAAAGTCGTACACCGTAGACCGCATAATTCTAAAAGCAGATTATGATAATACAAGGATAAAAGAAACTCGGGATTTTTATTTGTCAGGCAGTGGTAACAGATCATAATTATTCAAAAAGGAGAAACCGAGTACATGTATCATCTAAAACAAACTGAACGAAATCAATCACACATACCCCCCACCCCCAACTCCCCAAAAAGATCATATGAAAACACATAAGAGGTTAGTCGAAAGACCGTACTGAACACAATAACAAAAGATAAAGTGCGAATATTTGGCAAATCTTCCTTATTCAAGCAGCGAACAAATGGTTATCTTGCACAATAAAAATTAAAGAGTGAAAATAACTTATCTGTATGATGTGTGTGTGTGTTTGTACAATGGCAGTATTGTTTTCTAAGTTTTCGTCCAACTGAATTCGAACATCGTCATGATTGTTACTTATGTAGGTAACCAGTAATGTCATAATGACTAAGCCGAGTGTATGTGTAAGGTAATTTTTTTCTATTCTTTTCACATCTAGGGAAAATAATTATATACTGGCATTTTCTCAGCTTTTATTTAGTGAGGCCTTTTGAGGCTACAGTCATCAGATCTAGTAGCAGCAGTGAACCATTTTTGAAGATCAAGGGAGAGTTTAAAATCGTAAAGAGAAAAATAGTTGCTGTTGTCCCCTCCCCGTGCGCGTGCGTGTTATAAGTGAAGTTTACTGCCGTTGTGTTTTGGGTTTATTTCTTGTTTCTTTGTTTGTTTGTTATTATTTTTAGGGGGGCTGTTGATTGGTACGTTCGTTCGTCCACCTGTTTGCTTGCTTGTATCAGTTTGTGAGTTAGCTGCTGTTTTTCGTTGTTTTTTGTTGTTGTTGTTGTTGTTGTTGTTGTTGTTGTTGTTGTTGTTGTTGTTGTTTTGCTTTGTTTTGTTTGTTTTTCCGCTGTTATGTTTTGTCCTGCAACAGTATCCGGAACTCGCATATAAGGGAAAGCACAGAAGAAATCAGTTTTACAAACCAGATGAACTTCCGTGGACAGCAACAATTTTGACGTCCGCACCGACATCGTAGAGATACTTGGCAATGGAAACTGGACTGAAAAGGTCCCGAATAAACTGAAGCAGACGGAACTTGCATTTGGACAGCCGTGGTCGGACAATCACAGTGATATGCCTAAAACAAATGACAAATATAACGCTGATTGTACAAGAGTCCTTGGGGGGGGGTAACAGTGAGTTTTTGTTGAGGTAACAGTGAGTCCGTTTTGGGGGTAGCAGTGAGTCTGTGTTGGGCTAACAGTGAGTCCGTTTGGGGGGTAACAGTGAGTCCGTTTGGGGGGTAACAGTGAGTCCGTTTTGGGGGTAACAGTGAGTCCATTTTGGAGTAACAGTGAGTCCGTTTTGGGGTAAAGGTGCGTCCGTTTAGTGGGGTAGCCGCGGGTCCTTTTCGGGGGTAACTAGGCATACCGAGGGGTAATGGGATGGTCATTAACCAGATCTGTGCAATCGAAAAAAGGATTCTATAATATTAACTTTCGTGCTGAAATTGCTTTTCGTCATTCTAACCAATTCGAAAGACAACAACCAAAGGGAAGTAATGGCACTCGAAAGGCGTCTCCACGTAGGCTATAACAAGGGACCTGAATCGCCTCTTCTTCTGTTGAGGCTTAACTTCCACAGAAACCTCCTATGGTTTATTATAGTCAAGACTGAATCGTCTACGATAGCTGTCACATAGCATGCGAGTAAAATACAAGTAGCATAAACTTCACAATCATAAAATCATAAAGGTGATAGTCCGAAGGAGACAGTTCCTGATTTCCCCTTATCTTTTCGTGGCAGCCCTATTCACAGCTTTCCCAGCGGCTCTTTCGCTAATGACACGAGGCTACCATAACTTTTACTGAAAATAGGAAATGTGTGCAATTTCCGGTTTGAAAAGGTATGCAGCGTTGATCTACGAGGAGTTGTGTCCATGTCCACGGGTGCACTTACAATCAGAGAAAACTATCTGAACAACGTGCTTCTATTGCAAAGCTTCGGCCACAAGCTACTGCCTGGGAAGGAATATTCATGTAGATCGCCTCTTAACGACTCCACAAAATGCCAGACAATGCCGACACAAAGACCCAATTGTTGGCGGGACTGTTAGTATCCAGTTAACAACTTACTTATCTGTTCGTATCATTTTCATGACAAAAAGCCGACAGACAAAAATAATGCGCCTGCATGAACACCTCTGTTTCTTGTGTCCAACGTCTCTCACTTAAATGCTATCGCAAGCTATGTCAAAAACATTAATCACCAACGAAAGACGTACAGAGGCAGCGGAATAAAGGCGCCTGTTGTGACATGTGGTATGTGTAGGCTTATTCGGAATTCAGACCGTTTGAGACTGAAGACTTTGCGCGCAGGAAGTTATGAACAGTCCAAACACATAAAATGTTCAGAATAACGCTACTTATAGGACAAAACACAACATGCGAAGTTTAGGGGTAATCTCCTTTATCAAGCTACAAAACGACACATAATAATAATAATTAAAGAACATTCTTCCACGCACCGGACATATCTGACCCCCAAAAGATAAGTGGTTTAGCTCTCCATCTCAGTTTTCATCGTTTTTCACCGTTAATCGTTAAGTGTCGTTTTGTAGCTTGATAAAGGGGATTGCCCCGAAAGTTAGCATGTTGTGTTTTGTCCTGATAAATAGCATTATTCTGAATCTTTCGTGTGTTTGGGTCTTGTTTTGGAACGCTAGCAATCATTCTTGGTTCAGATTTTTCGTGGATAGCCCAGCAGCCAAATTCGTACAAGCAGCTCGGGCCCCACACGATTTGAAATTATTTGGGGCCTAAACTGCATTCATGGAAACACACACGGAAAAAAAAGAGGAAAAAAAAGAGGCTGATTTTTTTTTTTTTTTTTTTTTTTGTCATTCCAAGAAATGAGCAGATTTAAATTACTAAAATGTGTGCATGTAAAGACGTTGATTTATGCATGTAGAACGAAATCCTCACGACATTCTTGGTCATGCGGTACATTATTGGGTTTCTGAGATATTATTACTGTCATATATGGTTACCTAAAATCTGGGTCATGGTCGAGAGTCAAGGGTCCATACAGCTTTTCTAGCAATGGCAAGGCGTTCTGCATTTCGTCGAAAACAAGTTCACACATCTTGCTAGAAGGTATGATTATGCAAACGAGTATGTCGTATCTCGTAGGACCTGAAAGCATACACAGGTATTGCTGATGAAATCTATTACAAAAACACACTGTTGTGGGACAGCATATTATTACCATATCCATATATATATACATGAGAAAAACAAGACGAAGAAGAGAACAGACATATTTCACATCACAATGACCATGACTACGTTTTACGTGCACCTCATCAAATATATATATATACGTTACAGAAACTAACTTGAATCAATGGAACACTTTCTTAAAATCGACATTTCCCCAGGAAAATACATGGACTCGAAGCGCTTTACAATTTCCACACTAGTAGGCTAACCTGTAACTATGACCTGCAACTACGCCCTTGTCTTCTGTTAGAAGCGCTACTCTGGCCAGCACACAGAAACAGTGTGGTGACACATCTGCTGAAAATATTGGTTATTCATCGATGATTCTACGTCGGTGTTAACCGTCCCGGAAAATTCTTCACTGAATTTAAAGACAGGTGATACTCAAACTGCTAACCTGTGGACCATGGATTTGTAAGTTAATTTGTTTGCCTTCTTTCCTGTCTCTGTTGGTGTGTTGGTCTTCTTTTCTCTGCAGTTTTCCTCAACGTCACAACCCACGTGGAGTGGGAGTTTGGGGGGGGGTGGGGGGGTAGAAGATCTAACCGTAAAACACCTTGCATTAATTTACGACATCCTTCCTCCAACCACTGTCGTAATTGGTCATGCCGACATAGATCTCCGAAAACTGTCAGCTAAATAACGGGGTTTTTTTCGTGGGTGCTCAAATGGCAGTAAGTTTGTAACTATGCACAGAGACGACTCAGTTAGTTATATCAGGCTGCGTTCTCTTGACCGCTCACAGTTCCAGCTCAAATAATATCAGAATCGTTTTAATTGAGATGGAACTTTTTGTCCGATGTTTCCGTGCGTACTTCGACGCTATGTATGGTGCTTCCACCGTCTTATTACTCAGCTTTTCGAAAATGTTGCAGAGAATGCTGAACAGCATTCAATAAACGGTTCCTCGGAGATGAGGAGCATCCCTTTGACAGCGTAACCCACTAGGCATAGTTTGGACTGATTACGGGTGATGCACGGAAATCGAACAGTTTGTCCGGTGCTGCGAACGGTCAGTCAGAATAAATCTCACTCTGTGTGTGTGTGTGTGTGTGTGTGTGTGTGTGTGTGTGTGTGTGTGTGTGTGTGTGTGTGTGTGTGTGTGTGTGTGCGCGCGCGCGCGCGTGTGTATGTGTGTGTGTGTTGTGTGTGTGTGTGTTGTATGTGTGTGTGTGTGTGTGTGTGTGTGTGTGTGTGTGTGTGTGTGTGTGTGTGTGTGTGAGTGTGAGTGACTGTCAGCCGTGTGTGTGTGTGTGTGTGTGTGTGTGTGTGTGTGTGTGTGTGTGTGTGTGTGTGTGTGTGTGTCTGTGTGTGTGTGTGTCTGTGTGTCTGTGTGTCTGTGTGTGGGGGGGGGGGGGAGAAAAAGTGTATGTGAGTGTGTGTGTGTGTGTGTGTGTGTGTGTGTGTGTGTGTGTGTGTGTGTGTGTGTGTGTGTGTGTGTGTGTGTGTGTGTGTGTGTGTGAATTGAAAGATGTTGATGGTGGCAGTAAAGTATTGTTATTAGGCTTCTTTGTCGTTTTCGTTCGGTATTGTCCCATTGCCAAATCAGTATACTGTTTGGCTGATTAAAATCGACAGGCACGATCAATAAGTGACTCACTAAGTACGTTTGTTGGAGATACTTTTTTTTTTTTTTTTTTTTATCCAGCGCATACCCGTAAAACCGCCTTTCAATTCACTCATTGTTTCATCACGCTGTAACCTAAATTCACTTCGTACACTGATCAAAATGTAGAACAATAAGATCGTACACTGATCAAAATGTAGAACAGTAAGATCCAAAACACACAAACGCTTAAAAGGAACACTAATTATTAATACGTCAGTACAAGGAAGGTGCGAGTTTTCGGGATAAACCCGTTTTCAAAGCTAGCAGTCAACCTTGTTTCATATTTTTTCATTTCTTTTAGAACAGTAACCCCATAACATCGGCAAATACTTGTAGATTATCAACAACAAAAAGGTATTGTCTAAAAAAAAGTGCGAATTTTCGGGGTAAACCCCGTTTTCAAAGCTAGCAGTTATCCTTGTTTCAGATTATTATTTTATTATTTGGTAGAACAGTAACTCCATAACATCGGCAAATACTTGCAGATTATCAACAACAAAAAGGTATTGTCTAAAACAAAAATGACGGACACATAAATAAACAAACCTGAGAGTTGAACTCACCTGTGGTAATCCATAACCACAAGTATTTAACTCCTCTGTACGCAATCCAGAACACTGGAACAAATTCAAGAGGTAAAAAGCTTCATACAAAGACACTCTGGTCATACCGTAGAGCTACCAACATTATACAATTAAGAGTGAATATTTTGCTGCATCCAAATAGCATCCACAAAGAATTTGCACCTGACCTGGAACATTCCCACAATTAGGCGAGCATATAATTTTTTATGTATGCAAACTGCAAAAGCTATATATTTTGATCAAACAAAGCTGGGTTTTAACTTTCCAAAGTTGCTGTGGCCTTGTAACAGGTCATGCTCAACGAAGCTACAAATGAAATTCTGCACAGGATATGACTGTAAACTGTGCACAGTTCGAAAGATCTCGATCTCGCACAAACGACGTCTGAGAAAAGACCGAGTTAAAGGCCATTATGCCGCTGGGAAATGGACATCGTTTCATGCAAATATGCCACACAGTACCGTTATCAATATATGAAGGATGGTAAGTTTTCTTAATCCATGCACGATACATTGATACACACGAAGAAATTCTAAAGAATTATATGTTTTAAACGAAATTATGCTTACTTGGACTGCTTCTTGAACGTTATTCTGTTATTCTTATGCAAGATCATTTGCAAGCCAAAAACGATTCTTGCCGAATGACCTATTTCATGGTATTTGAACAAGGTTGCCTGTAGCTCAAACTGATATATACTCTTCTTTCAGCTGTTCATTTAAACACTGGATTGAGAACTCTCCAGCTGGTCAAAAGAATCGTTTGTATCGGATATTTGGTTACAATAACCAATGGTTTTCAAAGCTTGACCAAAAATATCCTGTTAAGAAAATTAACCAAGAAATCATTTTGATTAAGGAAGTTCAAATGAATTAACCATAACGTACCAACAGTCATAATGACTGGTAAGACGAGTCCGTATGAATGATGAAGATCACGAAGAAAATCAAGCCAGTGTGTCATATTGGAGAAGCCAGAAGAGAACGTAGAACAACCGTCTCCAGTACAGAAAGCTTGGTCTTGATCGGCAGTATCTGACAATAAGCGGCGGCAGATCAATCGGTCAGTCGTTGGTCGTTCAATCACAGTCTCTCATTCAGTCAAGGTGTAAATGAATGATAATTTATAATGCCGCATAAATGTTTCCCACGCAAGACAATGCATTTTCACTGTGAAGTCTATCCATCCACCCATTCAAAAATCAATCCATCAGCGAGAAGACTGTTAGTATGCATGTGTGTATAATTATATATCTGTGTTCTTTATATTAGTCTCCATCTCCATTTCAGGAGAATCAATTAATTAATAAATGAATATTTAATTTATTTTACCAGGGTTGTAAAGAAGAGAAAGGTTGTGGAGAAGACTCGAGGTCTTTTTACCACACACACACACACACACACACACACACACACACACACACACACACACACACACTGACTTTTCGTCGTCGAAAACTATGTATACAAACAGGGCACAGAACACACAAAAGGTTTTGAGCAATAACAGCCTGAAGCAGCACAACACAGGTCGCAAGCAGTACATGGAGAGATATCTAGTGCCATGTTTTCACGTAGCACCTAATAAAGAGAACATATGAAGAAAAGGATGCTTTTTAAACACTGAAGGACTGGCTGGAAGCTTCAATGCGCTGGGCAATGAATTCCAGAGAACAGACCCCGAATAAACCAGGCTGTACTTGAATAAATCTGTCCTAGGTATTGGCATGTTTAGTTTTCTTGATGAATTCCTAGAGCTTTGGTTAATTAAGAGAGAGATGGCAGACAGACAACCAGCCAGCCAGAGGGGACGACATGTGGTTGAGGGGGGGGGGGGGGGGGGGTCGGGGAGAGTGGGGTGGGGGGTGGTTACCTTTCCGTAGATATGAACCACTAGGATCAAAGGAATCCAGCGCCTTTCTGAAATGATACAGAAAACGTGAATGGAACATAATGTACTAACATATGTTCCGTGCTATAGTTGTTATTCTTGCTTAATTCACAGACTGATCGATATTACATAAATCTTGCACTCATCAATCATCATCATCATCATCATCACCACCATCATCATCACCACCATCATCATCACCACCACCACCACCACTCTTTGGTTATTACTCTGCGTTAGCATTATCGTCGTCATGTCTATTACTGTTAC
>OY757556.1:3590012-3613802 GCA_963584105.1 Alviniconcha strummeri
GTTTTGTTAGTGCAAATGGGTTGCTAGTTGATGTATGTCAGTGTTGTTGTTTGCTTATGTTTGTATGCTTACTGCTTTTGAGACTTTCCTTGATGTAAAACTTGGTGAACAAAGAATCTGAAGTGGCTTGGCACGGTAGTTCAAAAGAGCGATGTAAGGATTGTCAACTTTCTTCAGCGGCTTCTTCATCATCAGCACAGCATGCTCAGCTTCATCATTTCCCAGGGGATGCAGTGGACTGCTGGTAAGATGGGTGAAACCGTAGTTTTCTGAGAAACTTATGAAGACTCTGGAGTTGAACTGTGGGCCGTTGTCTGAAACAACGACCTCTGGTGTTCCCTGATGGGCGAAAATAGCCTTCACCTGTTCGATGAAGAAGTCTGCGTCGGGTTTTCTATCTCTATCCATTAGGAAAAGTAATCTACAAACAGTAGGTACTGGTGACCTTTCCACTCAAAAAGATCCATTCCAACATGCTGCCAAGGGTAGTCTAGTGTCTTTGTAGGCTGCAGAGGCTCCAGATGCAGTACCCTCTCCTTCTCACAGACAGAGCAGTTTGAAATTTTCACTTCTATCTGTTTTGAGAGTCCTGGCTACCAGACACTGTTCTTGGCCAGTGCCCTGCACTTAACAGTCCCTTGGTGACCTTGGTGCAGTCATTGCAGAATATCTTCTGGCAGTTCTGTCGGAATGACCAGTTGGCTCTGAAACAGCAGGAGTCCCTGTTGCACTGTCAGTTCGTCTCGGACTGTCCAGAACGGTTTCAGTGCTGGATCCCACTTTGCTTTTCAGGCCAGTGTAACTTTGTGAAATTCATCACTTAGTTGCAGATGTTGTCTTTTGCCTGTTTGACTCTGATTTCCTCCAGGCGCTGGTCAGTCATGGGAAATCCCTCTATGACAGAGTGAATGAACATGTCATTATCGACCTCCATCTGGTGATCCTGTTCAGCAGGAACACCTCCAGAGCCCGTGACAGAGCGTCCGCTGTCATGAGATTTTTTCCCCGGTGTGTGCCATCTAATAGGAAAATCGCATCATTCTCATTCAGAAGCGTTGGATTCTTGGGGTCAGCTCGTCTAAATGCTTGGTCTTCAGTAAGGCCAGCAACAGCTTGTGATCCGTTTCAATCGTGAACATTTTCAGTCCAATCAGAAATTCAGAGAATTTCTCACAGCACCAGGTGACTGCAAACGCTTCCTTCTCCACCTGGGCGTACCTTTGCTCTGTGTCTGTCAGCAATCTTGTCCTTTCTGGAGTAGGACTCATAGTCCATATGATGATGCATCGGCAGACACCTTTGTTTTCTTTTCAGGACTGTAGTGTGCCAACACTGGCGTGGTACTCGGCTGTTTCTTGAGTGTTTGAAATGCTGTGTCTTGTCGAGTGTCCCAGGTCCATATGTTCTCTTTCTTGAGGAGATCATGGAGAGGCTTGGTGGTGTCGGCCAGATTTGGTGTGAAACTGCCAGTGTGGTTCACCATTCCTGTCATTGCAACTCCTGAATATTGATCGGTCTTGGGAGGCTGGTGATGGCTTCAACCTTGGCCGGATCGACTTTGATTCCCTCCTGTGAAATGATGTGGCCTAGGAACTTGATGGTATCAACTGAAAAGATGCAGTTCTCATTGAGTGTGACGCCTGCTTCCTGCATTCTTTCCAGTACTGATCGCAGTCGCTTTGTCGTGTTCTTGCTGACTTCTTCCGCTGATGAGGACGTCATCAATGTCGACAGTGACTCCTGGCACTCCAGACAGGGTATGAGTCATTTCCCCATGAAAGACTTCAGGCCCGGAACTGATTCCAAAAGGAAGTCATTTTGAAACAGTATCGCCTGAATGGCATGATGAATGCAGTCAGTTCTTGAGACTTCTCATACAGTGGGATTTGATAAAATCCACTGTTGCAGTCAAGTTTGCTGAACACTTTGGCACCCGAGAGTTGTGCAAGAAGTTGATCAGTAGAGGGAAGGGGGAAGTTCTCACATCGAACGCTCTTGTTGAGTTTTGTGAGATCTACGCAGATTCTGACTTTGCCATTTGACTTGGGCACCACCACAATGGGTGCGCATCACTCAGTCAGATTTTTGACGGGGCGTATGACGTCTTCCTCCTCCATATGTTTCAGTTCTTCCTCCACTTTCTGTCTCATTGGCAGCAGCAATCGACGAGGAGTTGCAATAGAAAATGGCTTTGCATGGTCCTCCGTCGTGATTTTGCATTTTGATTTCAGCTTTCCAAGTCCTTTGAACAACTTTAGAAACTCATTCTTGACATTGTTTTGGGCAGATCCACCTTGAGACTGTAGTGTTGTCCACTCTAAAGTTAACCTTTTTGCTGTTGACCAGGATTTTTGTGTGCCACGGGTCTTGGAGTTCCAGAGAGCTGACTGAGGCTGTTCCCCTCAGTTTCACTCTCTTTCTGGAATCGACCGTTGTGATGCCACCCAATATAACAGCCTTTGGAGAGTTTTCTTTGAACAGCACATAGCTGCGTGGTGTCCCTTCACAAAACACTTTCAGCATTCCGCCTCTTTGACTGGACAGTTCTTTCTTCCATGCACAGGGCTTTCACCGCAGCATGTACATTTCTTGCTAGCTCTGTTTCCAGAACGTTGAAATCCCTCTGAGTGGTTCACTTTGCATGGTTTTTATTTCCCCTGTCTTGCTGGTATTCTGTTGACCTGAGCATTTATGGTATCGGACTTGGACATTGACTGAGACTGCTGTCTTGAAGTTTCATAGGCTCTGCCTAACTCCAGACATTTTGCCGGGTTGACTTTTTTATTCTCCAGCAACTTTTCTCAAACCGCATCTTCCCTGATCACATCACGACTTGATCTCGTATCATTCTGTCCTCGAGAACTCCAAAGTTATAGTTCTTTGCCAGTTGACGCAGAGAGGAGATGTACGCTTTGGTTCTTTCTGACAGTTCTTGGCGTCAGAGATGAAACTTGTACGATTTATACGCTTCATGTGTTTCACCAACACAAAAATCCTCAAACTTTTCCATGATTTTCCCCAGGTCTTGCATGTCAGCTGCTTGCTATCCATCAAATATGTCCATCACGTCTCCTCCAACAGTTGCTAGAAATACTGCACTTTGAAACTCATTGGGTTCCTTATCAAGCCTGCTCACAACTCGATAATTCTGGAACTGGTGTTTGAACTTTTTCCTGTTATGGCTAAGACATCCATCAGACACATTAAATTTTGATGGCAGCGGAACATTTGCTGTGTATTGCCTGCTTTGCATGGTGGATTATGTCAAGAGGAAAAACAAAATTCTTTTCTCACAGAGTGACATAGTTTTGATGTTCTTCTGGCATCTGCTTGCTTTCTGAACACTTCTGACACCATGTAGTGTTGTTGAACATAAGGTAGACTGGACTCAAGTTTATAAGCAATGTTTGTTGATGTTTCTCGTTAGGCAGCCATTTTCCAAGTCCCCTCTCATTGGTCAGTTCACCAATGACTCAGATTGAGGCTTATGCATATTAAATGTCCCATGAACATATTAATACATTACAGTAACTAACACTTGCACTTTGCAGCACAAGTCTTCTAATAACTAAACATGCGTGACTGCACTTCGCAGCACAGGTCTCTTAAAGGAAAAGTCCAAGGTTTTTAATTATGCAAAATGACCATCAAAATGATTGACAAATGAGTCACTAGTTTGAGATTTAATGAAATAAAAAATAGAAAAAAAATTATGCTGGTTTTTGATTGATTTTATTTTCTGTAGGCTGGCCAAAACTGCTGTCTCGGGTTCTCCATCAGTCGAGTGACTTTCTCGGATGTGACGTCAGTCTGGGGAGTCAGTGCGGTTGCCATCTTAGATTGTTCATTGAATGTGTATGCGTGTGGTTGACAAAAAGCTCTAACCATGCCGGCCTACTGTGCTGCAGCAAACTGTAACAACTCACAAGCAACCCAAAGCATAACTATGCACGAGTTCCCGCGGAATCAACCCGCTGTTAGGCGAAAATGGGTCAAATTTGTACATTTCAAACGAGCTGACTTTGACGCTGTGCCTCAGTCTCGCCTATTTGTGTAGCGAGCACTTTGCTGAGAGTGATTTCGTAAACTTTATGGTGGAATACCAAATGGGGTTTGCTTCAAAGCAGAATTTGTAGGGCTGTCCACAGGGTAACCAACTTGGAAAAAAATCCAGTTTGAATCTCAAAAAACACACCATCAAATCACAACAGTTTAATAGACTACTGTCTGCAACAAAGGAGTGGACGACTACAGTCATAAGAGCACAGGGCAAAAATAACTGTGCCAACAACAAACAGATGGAAAGCCAAACTAACTATAACTAACTCTGAACTAACCCCTCACTAACCCGGCTTCCATCTAGAAAAACAAAGGCTGAAAAATAAAGCAAAAAGCTTATCAGGACTACTGATGACAAAGCATCGGGATGTAAACAAATGCAGACAGGAAGAGAAATACAAAATGGCTGCCCTAATCAGGCAAGCTAACAAGCAGGTATGAAATGGCCAATAAACCAAAGATGAAAAAGAAAGAACGCATGGTGAAAATGAAGGGGAAAAGAGAGACAAAACAACAACACTTTCTGAAAAGAGAGAGGAGGCAAGTAATGTCAGTGAGCAACGGGACAAAGGCTTGATACACGTAATCCGTGTACACAATGCAACCCACTTAGCAATGACAACAACACGGCAGGGCTACAGATGCTCACGAACTACCCCACACAAAGAAAGAATGAGAGGTCTTGTTAAACATCGAGACTACTCCCGTCACTCGTACATCATAAATGAATAACTCGAGAAACAAAAGGGCGAGCCAAGAGAAAAAAAACAGTGAATGGCAAGAACCGGTAACTAGCCCAACCCCCAACCCTAACTGAGGGAGGCCATGAAATCGCTAGTCTATTGAACTAGAACGAAAAAAACTTTTTCATTTTTACATATGATGAAACAAACAAGGATAAATTGGGGAAATAAAATAAAACACCCAATAAAAGGCAGGCTCCCTGATGAAGTGTAGCCTGTTGTGAAAGCTAAGTACACAGAATGAAAAAGACTGAAACGCCACGCACGTAACAAGGCTCGAGAAAGATGAAATAGAGAAAGATGAAATAACAAGGAGGAAATAAACAAAGGCCCAACAACTGACAATGGCATAGGAGCTTCATCCTTGGAGATTCGAACTGGAATTTTTTCCAAGTCGGTTACCGTGTGGCTACTAGCCATTTTGCAGCGACTCCCCAGAGTGACGTAGTGCGCATATGTGCACATGATTTTCAGAGTCATGGCGACGCTTTCAGTATGTCAGAAAATGCCTGTTTTCATGCATTTAGAACCCTCAGATCACAATTTCATCCACATCATTGTTCTCAGCGAACTTTAACGGAAATCATGTAAAAAATCACCCCAAACCTTGGACTTGTCCTTTAATAACTAAGGGAAGAGCAACACTTTTTCAGCATGTAAACTTGGGGGGGGGGGGGGGGGGGGTGGAAGGGGTTGACCAGCACATTTCAGCACTGAGTCCTCTAACTAAGGGAAGAGCAACACACTTCAGCATGTAGACTCAGGGAATGGAGTGGGGTTGACCAGCACTTTTCGGCACATGGTACACAAACCGGGTAGGCACTGTCTTTTATGCTGTTGTCGCTGGCAGGCAGCGTCCAACTGGCGAGAAGGGGTGGGGGAACTCAGGGTCTGTAACTTGAGCTAGCTTGCACAGCTCTCCCGCTACACAGATAATACAAGCTACACAGTTGTATCCCTCAAAACAAATCAGCTTAGATCAGCAATTTATCCTGATCAGACTGTAAGTCTGCAAAGGAGGGAGCAGAATAGAGATACTTTGGCAACTTTGTACAACTGTGTCAAGCAGAATTTCATCTCATTGAGGTCGCCATAGAGAACTTTAATGGGTTTTATTCAGTCAGTCAGTGCCCTTTCTCCATAACTTATTATCCACAGCAAAGTTCTATAAAGTGTATATATAGAACTGATAATCTCTGTGCATAGCTATGAGAGTACATTAACAAAATGTGTACAGAATGATTACAACAATTTTGCTGTCCACAGAGCTGTAGACGGTACATTAATTTAAAAAAAAAAAAAAGGACAATAATTCTGTAGCACTATTCCCCACTGAGCGAGCTCAACGCACTTGTTCACATACATGTACATAATATGTACCATTTACATTTACTAACATATATACAAACAATCTCATAATACATACTTAATAAATTACACTAATATAAAACAAGTAGTTGTAAAATGGCGCATAAAATAACTTATAAAACATAGAGACGTTACTATAATTTAAAACAGGTACATAATTATAAAGCTGTGTTCTAAGTAGTTAGTATTATTACTACGCTAAAAACATGCACGCACACACACACACAACACACACACACACACACGCATGCGGTTTGATAGAAAACCATGCAGCATCCACGGCCATACAGGAAAACAAACGAGAAAACCATACAGCATTTACAGCCATACAGCAAACCAAATACTTACGTGCAACTAAATCAGTAAACAACAAAAAGAAAAAAGAAGAAGAAATGATCAGTATCACATCAAAAACAAGAGAGAACTTGAACTCGAAAACTTCATTTTACAAGGATTGTAGTTTGGGTTCAGTCAAAAACCTGTCCTTGCGAGAGAGGGGGAGAGAGAGAAAAGAGAGATGGGTGGAGGGCGGTGGGAGAATGTACACGGGACAAAATGATGATCATAGCTATGAGAGTACATTAAGAAAACCTGTATAGAATGATTACAACAGTTTTGCTGTCCACAGAGTTGTAGACGGTACATTGATAGAAAACCATGCAGCATCCATGGTCATGCAGGAAAACAAACAAGAAATTGCAGCATTTACAGCCATACAGCAAACCGGATAAGTACGTATGACTAAATCAGTAAATGACAACAGCAACAAAAAGAAGAAGAAGAAATGATCAGTATCACATCAAAAATGGGGGGGTACAAAAAATAGTGCTGCGTGGTGGGAGAAGGTACATGGGGCAAAATGATGCTCGCTACATTGCACAAAATGCACACTTGAACTTGGCAAGACAGTTTTGTGGACTGCACTTCTACAACATCAACAGATGAGATGTTACCTTTAGTCCACTGTGAAGCGTTCAAGCAGAACAAAAAAGGTGTGAACAGTTTAAGAGCATGACATTTGATTTGTAGTTTACTTGCTCATTTTACTTAACATCTTGAAGCAAATTTTATGACAAAATGTGTTCTTAAGCAGAATAGAACAAGCAAAGTTGATTGAATTTCGTGTAAATATGTCCAAACCTATTTAAAAATGTAATTGTTAAACAAGCTAAGTACAGTACAAAATGCCAGCTTTATGGGCTGCAGTTGTGACCCTGGTAAGTACCATTTGCCATCAAATACTAACTGCTGTGAGTGCTTGCTTGAGGGCTGGTAAAAACTATATGTATGACCCTAATTCAGCACTACTCTCTGTGTCTCTCCCTCCCCACCCCCCCTTCAGATTGACTCTGTTTAAGGTCCTCCAGATCTAAATATAATGCCTTGACAATTAATTACTCTTTTCTGTGCTGACTCTTATTTCGGTATCTGTTCCACCCCAGTGTTACCACAGTAGCACGTAAAAAATCCCGGTCATTCTGCCAAAAAGTGCAGGTGGCAGGTAACAGCTAAACACGCATACACCTTACGTATGTGGCTTTTATTGAACTGTGCTTCGGCATTGGTCACAACTTGTCCCTAATATGTCAAATGACATCTGAGGACATTAAGCATCAACTCATCATCATCATCATTACTCTTTTTTTTTGGTGGGGGGTGGGGGGTCTATCCGTGACCAAATATCTGATTCTTTGAACACTTGGAATCTGCAAATGTGACCACTGAGCTACTCTTGTTTTTGGTCTGTTGAGGTTTGGCTTATCGGCCTTTTTGGCTTGTTTCTGGCATCACTTTTTTTCTTTTTCTTTTTTAACTGATATATAGTTTTTGCCATTGTTTCAAGTTGATTTCTTTATATATATATGGGTGGTGTGTCCTGTGACATGAAGAGAACCAAGGAAGTTTACTAGTTTGTAGTTGTAATCATACAAAAGTTTCCATATCTGGCTCTGGCTCCAGTGTGGGGCTTTGACTTGCATTCCTTTTGCAAGTACAGTTAGAAATAACTTCAGTCCAGTTGTTAACTGTCTGCTTGAATGTTTCGTTGCATTTGTAGAGCCCTGTGAAAACAAACACTGCAACAGGAATGAGGAGGAGGAGGAGGAGAGCCAAAAATTCTAAGTTATTTTCATTTGTGTGATCATCACTGGGGTTAGCAGTGGTTTTGGGTGTGGGGCTTGGGACGGAACGGGAGGAAGTGTCGGTATAGTTAGCAGGGGTAGAAACCTCAGCGGTCTTGACAGTGATGCAGGTGTATTTAAGTGGTATGGTTTCTGCTGGGCATAGTTCCCTGTCTTTCTGGTAGGTAATGTTTCTCTCTGTCCCACTGGGACAAGGCAGTCTGTTGCAGGAACACAAGTCATCTCCTGTAAAACCTCTGCTGCAGTCTGATCTCCAACCAGGCATACACTGACACTGGTTGTCCCGTGTTGGTCCGCCCCTACACAGCAGTTGTTGTCCTGGTTTCGAGCATTTAGTTTTCTGCTTTATACAGTAGGGATGCGTCACTGAGCTCGACCCTCTGTCATCTGGTTCGTAGGAGTCGTCATCACAGGGGTGTGTGACCTTGACCGGGAGCCCGTCTTTGTTTACAATCTCGATGTATGTGCCTTTTGCGACCGTTGTGTTTTTTAGACAGCTTATGCTGAGAAGACTGCCGGCACTTTGACAGTGCAAAACTGTTCCTGGTATGTGGCCGCAACACATCTCACTTATCTCATTGTAGCTCCAGCCAGCTACGGGACATGAGGTATCCTGAATATGGGTTTCACAGTTGTCTGGCAGGGGTTGCTTTTCAAATTTGATCTGTTGGCCTTGGGCAAGTATTACTAATAGGTTTAGAACCAACATGAAAATGAGGTCTTCCATTTTACCAACACCCTGCGACTAAACAGTATCACATTCTCTGACTATCAAAGCCTTGGTGTTCTTGACAGCACACCTTGGAAAACTTCATTAGCTCCAGAAAGAGTTCAGTACAAGATAAACACTCTCTGCTATAAATGTACCCTGCACACTGCTCTTTCATATATATATTTTAGTCACAGCTCTGCCTCTGTATAAATACGTTAACTGCTACTGTTATTATTATTACCTGGTGTTTACTTACATCCAGGTGAGAGTTGCTGTAGGCGATTCAGGTCTTTGTTGTTCTGTTTATGTGATGTCCCCCGAGTGGTAAGTATCACCTTCGTTGGTTGATCGATCACTCTCACTGTTTGAAAAAAGAGGCATTTTCACACTGTTACATTTTGTGGCTGCTCGTGTTGTGAAAAACACGTCTGTCTTTGGAGGAAAGGGGTGTTGTAATTTATGGACATGAAGTTGTGTACTCTAAAACAGAACAAGTCCTAGAGCGTTTGTGTCAAATCAACAAGCAAAGCCAGCATAGGAAGTTCTGTCAGCTTATTGGAGAAATTATAGCATCAATCTGTTGATGCTCTGCTCAAAGAATACTTGCTTCTGCTTAAATGTAACCAAGAAGATAATATGAGATTTAAAAAAAAAAAAAAAAAAAGAAGAAAAGAATAGTCACCACAAGTGCATTAGCATAGTTTATGCACTATATTAAAAATATGGCATGATAGTTCAGAATCAGTGCTGTTCATATTAACATAACTGATTAAGGAGCAGTTCTATAACATTAACAGATAAAGGAGCAGTTCTGTAACATTAACTGATTAAGGAGCAGTTTTATAACATAACTGATTAAGGAGCAGTTCTGTCACATTAACTGATTAAAGAGTAGTTCTTTAACATAACTGATTAAGGAGCAGTTCTATAACATTAACTGATTAAAGAGCAGTTCTATAACATTAACTGATTAAAGAGCAGTTCTGTCTGTGCACAAATCAAAACTGTTCATATTGACATTGAGAGGCAATTCTTTTGTCACGCACATGGAGTGTGTGCACAAGTAAGTATACAAGCTCTCTTCGCTCAGCCTCATATGCTCGGATCTTCCGTGTTCCTAGGATGGGCAGAAGGACCCTGGGGTAGAGACCCTTTCAGTAAATCAGACCTGTGATCTGGAACTCTCTACCTCTCTCTGTCATTAGTGTCAGGCATTCGTCTTCACTCTTCTTTTAAGTCTAAACTGATTACCCATTTTTCTCTTCTGCATACTGATCTGTTGTTTTCTTCCCAGCATACCAACCCATGACCAGTAATGCATGTATTTGTAGTGTGTGTGTGTGTGATATGAACATAATTATGCTTAGTCTTTGTAAGGGCTTGTATGAAATGGGGCACCATAAATAATCTGTTATTATTATTACCATTATTATTACCAGTGGTATTAATTGTATTTAAAGTAGCCCTCCCACCCAACATTCCCTTCCACGGGTCCTCCTGAGACAGTCATGGTAGCAGCACAAAATAAGACGAAGCCTGTTTACAGTCTTCTTGGTACTTGCACTGAGATGAATGATCACAAAAAGTGTCATTTCTTTTTCCACAATCAACAATACAGAAGGAACTGTATTTTCTTTTTCCACGATCCTCATGTCGACGGAAAGAAAATGGCTCAATTTGCACAGACGTCAAGCTTAAGCAGGGTTCGTACAGTCGTCATAAATTTGGGAAAACTGAGAGGCCTTTTCCCAGGCCTGGAAAGTTTGTGGAAAATGTCTTTTGCGGGGCAAGGTGTTGGAAAGTTGGGGAATTTCATGATCATGGTCAACAGAGACTGTGCAGAAGGGGGATAAATATTTAACTTGCATCATCACCAGACCGAGGCAAGTAAAAGGCAACAAAAGTAAAATATAAAGTCCCCAAAATTGAACAGCTTAACGTTGGGTGGTCCCACTCTCTTCTCATAACTTGAAAGCTGCGATGCATTTATTTTTACAGGTCTGTGTACAAAGAAGATTTACATGAGCAAGGAGCTGAAAGTTAGGTTATTTTCATTATATTTTAACAAGTTTGCAACCTTGGCAAACACACCTGGCGCAGTGTGCTACCGATATTGCCCACGCACTCAGGGACTATTGATGTTTTTTCTTTCTTTCTCCTTCCTCTCATGTTTTAACCCTGATGAACTGGCATGATTCACTGGGTATATTAAATAATAAATATCAGCTATCAAGTTACTACCTCTACTCTTTGTGGCTTTTCACTTCTAAGATATAATGGGCATGCTTATCTGGGCATGAAATATCAACAGCCCAGAAAGCAAAAGCCTTAATAGCCTCCAAACCATTCAGATTGTGTGACGCTGATAGTTTAGGTGTGAATACAGCCATTCCTGTCACTGTCGTATCTACCTGGTGAATGGGAGAATTTCAGAGTATGCGTTGTTAAGAATAAGAGTGGCGAACCGTGTGGGAGAAGTGTGAAAGCCTGTGCCACGGTCACCGTCAGCGCTCACCAAATAAGAGCATTCAGTGGTGGCAGCCATGTTGAAGACCCAGCTCAGTGTCTACAGGATTTGATCTTTAAGCTGCCAAGTAATACAGCCTATAACTTATAAGGTGCTAGAATGGTTTTGTTTGTTTGTATTTAAAGTTTGGCATGGTAATGTACATTCAGTGTGAACCTAAACTGCCATTTTAAAGACATTTTGTGATACACCAGAGAGGAGAAGAGGAGCAGTTGAAATACCACATGACAAGTTCTAAAAGGACAGACCCCTGTAGTTTTAAAACCACACGAAACTGAGCATCTTTGTGCAATACACACCCCTTTACCACTTCTGTACTTACCGGGTGAGTGCTGTCAGATTTGGAAGATTGCACTTGATTTTCACTCACTGGTCAGAGAGTGTGTGTGCAATGTGTGGTTGTGCAAATGGCGTAGGTGAAAGTGTCTCGTGACCAAAATGACGTCATCTGTAACATTCTGAAAAACCAGCGCTCATGCTGTCAGCATAGCGGCCTTGAATAAATCCAATGCAGCATGAATGGCACTTTACCGCTTGCTGTTAACCCAGCAGTGATTAAGAACAGGTACTGATTGACTAGCACTGTTGCATTTATCAGAACACTGCTACAATCACCGTAGCAGCCTTGAATAAATCCAGTGCAGCAAGAATGATGTTTTACTGCATTGCATTCTTTTGAAATAAAATCTGTGGACCTTGCAGTTAACCACTGGGCTAAAATGGTACTGGATTAACACAAACGCTACCTCCTATTGCAGCCGACAATGCAACCACAGGTTCTTGACTAAACTACAACTGCTGAACCAGCACTGTTATATTCTATACTCAAACCACACTGCACTGACTAAGATTAAGAACAGGTATTGGCTAGCACTGTTGCATTTAAAAAGAAAAAAAAAGCCAGTCACATCATTGTGGGACTTTTATTCATATAGCATGCATCCGTCCATTAACAGTACATTCACTCACTGATTCAACCTCTTTGCGTGGTTCTGTCCCCGTCACACACACCGCACCCAAGAGTACTGGATAATGGCCAGTGCATGTGGCTACTATAGAATACACAAATTGTATGCATACACTTAAACAGAAAGTTAGAACAAAGGAGAAGAGAGAGGTAAGGGGTATAGTTGACAATAACCATATCGGCCTCAAGAATCGACAGATCACAAGAATACATCTAGGTAAAAAAGTGTACAATGCCCGTTCCTTATTAAAGTTGGCTATATTGTCGTTTTTAACAGCATTGTATTTTTCAACCACAAATCTTTGTTTAACAGGTCACCCTGCTCATATTATAGTTGTAAGCAATTTAAGCAGATTCCAACATGGGTGAATGCTGATGGAATATAAATAGGTACCAAAGAATGGAAAGGAAATTGGTTTTTGATGTACCAGTGCATGGGTTGTTGTGTGCCTGTAGTTTACATCTCTTTATATTTGCTGGCCTACTGACCTTTTTTAGGGGGAGAAGATCCAGCGTCTCTCAAGCTGTGTGACTGCAGTGTGCAGAGATCTGATACTTTTCCACTGTTGTCTGATCAGGTACTTTTCCGCTGTTGCCTCGCTCCACTGCACCTCCCCATTCACCCAGATAAAAACCTCATGGTTGGCTCATCATGCTCAGTGAGCCGGTTTGGCCTAGCGGTAAGGCGTTAGGCTTGTAAGCGGAAGGACCTAGGTTCGATACTGCTTTGGCTTTCCTTTCTGTTTAAAAAGGTTGTGGTTTGTGGACACTGTCTTGTGACTTTGTCCATCACTTCCTACTGAAACATTAAAATGGCTCTCATCGCTGCCCATCTTAATGCAGAAGTCATTCTGGTGGTGACAGTGTAGTGATAGGTATATAGTCTCCCCCTCCCCCACTTCTATACCCCCTCCCCCCCGCCTTCTCCCCATCCCTAATAAGCCTTATGGTTTCTGTGGACGTTAAGCACCATGTTTACTTCATCCTGCTCCACTGCACGTCCCCATTCACCCAAATAAAAATCTCATGGTTAGCTCATCATGCTTCACTGCTCCTTGCCATTCACCCTAATAAAAACCTTCATGTGTGACTTGTCATGCTCCATTGCACCTCATTCACCCTGATAACCCTCATGGGCAACTCATCATGCTCCACTGCACCTCATTCACCCTGATAAAAACACTCATGGGTGACTCATCATGATCCACTGCACCTCATTCACCCTGATAAAAACCCTCATGGTTGACTCATCATGCTCCACTGCATTTCACCATTCACCCTGATAAAAACCCTCATGGTTGACTCATGCTCCACTGCATTTCACCATTCACCCTGATAAAAACCCTCATGGTTGACTCATGCTCCACTGCATTTCACCATTCGCCCTGATAAAAACCCTCATGGTTGACTCATCATGCTCCACTGCATTTCACCATTCGCCCTGATAAAATCCCTCATGGTTGACTCATCATGCTCCACTGCATTTCACCATTCACCCTGATAAAAACCCTCATGGTTGACTCATGCTCCACTGCATTTCACCATTCACCCTGATAAACCCCCTCATGGTTGACTCATGCTCCACTGCATTTCACCATTCGCCCTGATAAAATCCCTCATGGTTGACTCATCATGCTCCACTGCATTTCACCATTCGCCCTGATAAAATCCCTCATGGGTGACTCATCATGCTCCACTGCATTTCACCATTCACCCTGATAAAAACCCTCATGGTTGACTCATGCTCCACTGCATTTCACCATTCACCCTGATAAACCCCCTCATGGTTGACTCATCATGCTCCACTGCATTTCACCATTCGCCCTGATAAAATCCCTCATGGGTGACTCATCATGCTCCACTGCATCTCCCCGGTCACCCTGATAAAAAACAACAACTCATAGTTGACTTGCTGTGCCTGTGTTCCCCCCAGCTTTTGAGACAGTCAGTTGCAGTGTGCAAGTTACTCCCCTTTGGAGAGTTCCTAACCACATAAATATTCATTGTTCTGGTGGTGGTTCACATTTTTCGAGCATTCGAAAACATTTGGAGCGAGCGAACATGGGTATAATTACCCTACCTCCCCCCACCCCCTTCCCCAGCCTTTTTATGCTACATGAAAAAAAATCTCAGACTACATGAAATCAGTACTTCTGTGTTGACCCTGAAGGGAGGCCAGGGGTGTCTTGTGGCACCCCTGTCTGGAGTCTCAGGGTTGTCATTTGGTTCCCCATTCCTATCTCCCTCTCTTGTTTTTCTCCCTAGTCCTCTAGCTCTTCCTGTCGTGTCATTTTTTCTGCCAATGGTCCATTCACTGCACGCAAGAAGTATCAGATGACATGGAATACAGTACTTCTCCTGTGTTGAATGCTGCCACGCTCTGCCTTTGCAGACGTTGGTGTGTAGTTCTGGCCCGTGCCTTCTGACTGGCTTCTTTTTACTTCCTACCTGTGACGATCCCTTAATGCTGGGTCCAGTCAGCAGCACCCCCATAGTGTGTGTGTAGTCATAGTGTGTGTGATGGTGTGAATGAGTGTGTGTGTGTGTGTAGTCATGTGTGAGTGTGTGTGTGTGTGCATGCACACACGTGTGCACTAGAGGGGAGGGGAGACCTATTTAAACACAGATGTAATCTATTCTGCATGACTGTTTTCTGTGTTTGTATGTGTGCATGTGCACACAGGTGCATGCGGGTGTCCGTGTCACAGTGTGTGGGATGCTCAGCTCTTTCTGTAGATCTGTGCCTTGTACTGTGACAGTCGGAAAGGATGAGAGCAGCGTTCTTAATTCTTCCAAATACAGGCATGGGTTTTAGTTTGGAAGCAAACCCAGACACACTCTGGTTTGTTGTTGACAGGTGTGGATGATGACTACGACGAAGCGATGTCAGATGTCCGGCGCACAGAGACGCAGCTTCAAGAGTACCTGGAAAAACAGAAGCAACGACTCGGCTGCAAGGTTTGCTTCTAGGAATTGACAGTTACAGTCTTTGTAACGTCTGCCTGTCAGGTTCCCGTTCCCAATCCTCTTCTAATATAATTTATAAAATGACCTGTTGGAAGAGAGAGAAAGGTCGTTCTATTCTCATTGTACAAACCTATCACCTGTAATGCATGTATTTGTAGTGTGTATCTGTGTGTGTGTAACAGAGAGAGAGAGTGTGTGTATGTGTGTGTGTGACACAGAGAGAGAGTGTGTGTGTGTGTGTGTAAGTGGGTGTGTGTATGACAGACGGAGAGAGTGAGCGTGGGTGTAAAATATATATTATAGAATGAGCCCAGCCTGATATCTGCATGTATTGTGTAAGACTTCCGCTTGTGTTCAGGCCATCGTCTACTGGGGAACTGGAAAGAGCCGCTACCAGATGGAAATACCAGAAGTGGCGTTGAAGCGCGTCCCAGAGGAGTACGAGTTGATGTCGTCAAAGAAAGGGGCCAAGCGGTATCGCACAAAGACCATCGACAATCTTCTGGCTGAGCTGGTGGACGCTGAGGAGAGAAAGGACATGGCACTGAAGGACATCATGAGAAGGATCTTCCACAGCTTTGATGAGAGGTAGCGCCAGGAGAGTTGCTCTCAACAGCCCAAATTCAAACACATGCACAGTTAGAAAGGAACGCTGATTGAATATGACCGTACAAAACGCCCAAATTTCGGTGGGTAAGTCCCTTTTTCAAGCGACAAAACAACAATGAAATAGCAGTTAAATGGTGGAAAATGAAAATGTATTTATTCAGCTTGAGTTGTGCTTGTTCCAAGCTCTTGGAATTAGAAGTTGGCACGTTGTTTGACTCAGAAGCCAGAGTTAAGCACGATCGAGCGTGGTCACCAAATGGATGGGTGACTGTTATTTGTTAGGCTTTGCGTCAGCTGTGAGATTTCTCTGGAGTCAAATTCTGTACAGACTCTACAAAGTCCTTTTGGGACAAGCCTGTAAACTGAGGTCCCCCAGTGTGGATACATACGCATGCGAAAAGATCACATAGGCATGTAGTCCATGTCAGAGTTTGATGGATTATGGAAACACCCAAATAGCCTGGCATGCACTAAATGTGTTGTTGTTGATTGCTTTTGTATAATATATAATTTGTATAAATATATTCTCCACTCTGGAGCAGACTCGCTGCGCTCGCATGTGATCCTACATGAGTGAATAGTTTTTTATACCACGCTTTAATTTTTTTTTTTTAATCCGCTGAAGTGGTATACCTACAGCGCTGGCATGGCTGGTGCCACATGAAACTGCTGCCATCTCAGCATGTTCTGTGTACACCATACCAACATGCACCATGTCACTTCATGCAAAGCCACATACGTCAGGTGTGTGCATGTTTAGCTGTAACCTGCCGCCTGGTATCTTTTACAGGCTACTGCAGTAACCTGGGGGTGTAGTGGGTACTGAAATAAGAGTCAGCACAGAAAGTTGACCTTGGAGAAAAAAATTCTCCCGGTGCTCCTGCAGGGTTTTAAACCCGCAACTTTTCACTCATGAGTCTGGCGTTCTAACCACTGAGTTATCCCCACATCCCCAAGTGTCTTAGTCCTCTTAGTGTGTACATTGGACACTATGGGGAAGAGGAAGAGAGGTGTGGGGGAGGATGGAGGGGGGTCACTGCCAGCTGGCTAACTAACTAATGCTGAACTGCATTCAAACACACACAGTTAACTAACCCTTTCAGTTCTGAAGGCCTTAGTACTTGTGCAGCTAACACTGAACTGCATTCAAACAGTTCAAACAGAGAGAAGGAGAAGAAAGACGAATGGAACTGGAAGGCGAGTTTTTGAAGAAGGGGAGAAATTTGCAGCTGTCAGCAAATATCACAAAGCTGGATTCTGACCGACTCCATTTTGGTGTGGTGCATGTGGTTAAGTTACTATCCCCTGCACACTGTTCCCCCCCCCCCCCCCCCCCCACCCGTCACGCTCCCCATTATTATGTGCTTCAGGCTCATGTTGGGTGTAAGTACCTTACAAATACTCTTTCAAATATTATAGTGGTATGATAGCATGCACCTGTGGTAATAACAATGTATGAGCAAATTATCAGTTGAATGTGTTTGCATGCGACTGGGTGAGCGAATGGTCAGTGGATGGAATGACTCTGATTGTGGTGCACAGGTTCCATGCAACTGAGCTATTCTCAGGTGAGCATGCAGTATATATATATACACACTACTATAAGTATAAGAGAATATGTGTGTGTGTGTGTGAGAGAGAGAGAGAGAAGAAGAAGAGGAGAGAGAAAACAAGAGAGATTGAGGCAGGAATAAAGAGCTTTTGGCGTCAAAGACTGCTTTCAGCTTTGGCTTAACTGAATGGAAAGCACACCAGCATCACTGCAACCTACACAACCCATCAAACCAACAAGATTACAATTGCATTACGTTACATTACGCATTGCAGGTACAGCAAGTGGAACCAGGCGGTGGCATGTCTGGCGGTGCTGGACGTACTGCTGGCCTTGGCTCGCTACAGCCGGTGCGGTGAGGGGACGATGTGTCGACCACAGCTGACGCTGCCAAGCGACGACACCACCGTAAGCACTGCCGCCCTGCCTTTTTGTTGCTCTTCTTCAACAGTGTTTATCTTTACACAAGAGTGGATGGTGCCAGTATTTGCTGCAATAAGGCTGGTGGTACAGTGGATGGTGCCAGTATTTACTGCAGTAAAGCAACAAGGCTGATGGTACAGCAGATGGTGCCAGTATTTGCTGCAGTAAGGCTGGTGGTGCAATGAATGGTGCCAGTATTTACTGCAATAAGGCTGGTAGTACAATGAATGGTGCCAGTATTTACTAAGGCTGGTGGTACGGCAGATGGTGCCAGTATTTGCTGTATACCACCAGCCTTAGCAATTACTGGTACCACTGTACCAATGGATGGTGCCAGTATTTGCTGCAGTAAGGCTGGTGGTACAGAGGATGGTGCCAGTATTTACTAAGGCTGGTGTACCAGTATTTGATGGTGCCAGTATTTGCTGTCGTAAAGGCTGTAGTAAGGCTGGTGGTACGGCAAATGGTGCCAGTATTTACTGTAGTAAAGGCTGTAATAAGGCTGGTGGTACGGCAAATGGTGCCAGTATTTACTGTAGTAAGGCTGGTGGTACAGCAGAAGGTGCCAGTATTTACTGCAGTAAGTCAACAAGGCTGATGGTACAGCGGATGGTGCCAGTATTTGCTGCAGTAAGGCTGATCGTACAGCGGATGGTGCCAGTATTTGCTGCAGTAAGTCTGGTTGTAACAGCTGACAGTTTCTGTTTTTGTGGCAAAAGGCCATGGCAGCAGATGGTTTCAGTATTCGCAGCAACTTTACACACCTTCCTGTACTCTCCGCTCTGCCTCTGATCCTCCCAGCCTCCAGCTTCGTCATGCCAGCCTCTCCACTGTTGGTTCCTGCACCTTTTCTGTCTTCAGCCCTTCTGTATGGAATGACCTTCCCCGTCCTGTCCCACAGAATCGTCTGTCTGGATTCCTTCAAATCAAACTTCAAGACATTTCTTCTTCCAAAACAATAGACCTACCATGTTTTCTGCTCCATGCTGCTCTCTTCCCCTGCTGCAAGTCTCTGTTTGTTATCTGTTTAATTTGGCTATGAATTCTCTTTTGTATAGTCAACATACTCTTGTGTGCAGGTGCCTGTGTGTATATTTGTGCATGTATGCACTGACAATAGTCTCTCCAGACAAGGTTTTGCGCTGCATAAATACTTATTGTTATTGATCACTTTTGTCATAGTTCAGGAGCTGTGTGAGAGTCGAGGTGGACGTCCTGGGCTGTCCGTCCTAACGAGCCTTCTGGTTTCCGTGGACGTAAAGATTTACTGAACCGTGCTTCGGCATTGGTCACAACTTGTCCCTAATATGTCAAATGACATCTGAGGACATTAAGCATCAACTCATCATCATCATCATCACTTTTGTGTAGTGCTATTCTCTCATCTCTGCCCTCGAGCAGGCTCACTGTGTTCATGTCATATGTGATTCTGAACAAGTGACTTGTTTTATAGCCCATATTTTTAATATCCACTGAAATGGTGTACTGACAGCGTTATTTGTTGGTGCATGACTGGTTCCACATGAAGCTGCTGCCATCTCAGCGCAAGTTCTGTGTCCACCATTCATCCTTGCACCAATAAGGCTTTGAACCATCCTGAGGGCATCATGAGTGATTGACAGGATGTTAAAGTTTGATTGCATGTGAAGAATGACACCTCCCCCCCCCCCCCCCCCCCGCCCCTCCCTGTATCAAGAGATTTGATGGCATGGTCAACAATACCAGCATGTCCTAGCCTTACGTGCTCTTTTAACAGGGGTAATAATGAAGGGACTAACTCTTCGAAAATTTGTGTCTAATGTTTGTGTATGTATGTTTTATGTTTGTTTGGCAACTGGTTTTGTGGATTGACTTGACAGAGGGTTTATATATATATATATAAGAAGAGTTTTGAAATGTGCATTTACTTACGATTTGAGTTTGACTGTCCTGAGGTGACTCAATTACTACTACTACTACCCTCCCTGTGTTTCAGCCATTCCTGGAGATCCGAGAGGGAAGACACCCATGCATTGGTGGCAATTTTGTGGGCAGCGACTTCATCCCCAACGATACTGTCATTGGAATACAGGATGTAAGTACATGACAGAGGGTCCAGTTGTCAACCACAGCTTTATTTTACCTACCGTATCTCATCTCTGAAATACCGGATGTCAAAAGTCCAGGTGTCAGTCACATCTTTATTGATTGATTGATTAATGATCGCTTATATAGCGCTATTCTCTGCTCTCTTGAGCAGACTCACTGTGCTTGCATGTGGTGCTACATGAGTGACTAGCTTTTTATAGCGCGTTTTTAATATCCACCGAAGTGGTGTACTTACAGCGCTGGCATGGCTGGTGCCACATGAAACTGCAGCCGTCTCGGCTCAAGTTCTGTGTACACCATAAAACCATGCACCATGTCACTTCATGCAAAGCCACATACATAAGGTGTATGTGTGTTTAGCTGTAACCTGCCACCTGCATTTTTGGTAGACTGACCGGGATCTTTTATGTGCTACTGTGGTAACACAGGGGTGGAACAGATACTGCAACAAGAGTCAGCAGAGAAAGTTGACCCTGGAGAAGAAAATTCTCCCACCATTCCTGCAGGGATTCGAATCCGCGACCTTTCAGTCATGAGTCTGGTGCTCTAACCACTGAGCTATCCCCACCCCGGGGATCTTACCCACCATATTGTCACTGGAATACTGGATGTAAGAACAGGTCAGAAGGTCCAAGTGTCAACCACATCTTTATTTTACCTACCATATATCATCACTGGAATACTGGATGTTAATAAGTACACGACAGAAGGTCCAGATGTCAACCACGTCTTTATCTTGCCTGCCGTATCACCACTGGAGTATTGGCTGTAAGTACATGATGGCGATGCTTGTTATGAACCACACAAGTGTCTCTTGCCAACCACACTGCCCCTGAAACATAGTGCAGGGCAGTGGCTGACTGCCACACTTTGCATAAAGAGAAAAAGTAATCATCATGAAACTGGTATGTCACAGTTGTTTTGCTCCTCTCCTATTTCGTTTGAAGGGCTGGAGGCATTAAAGTCAGCATCCAACTGGTGCTACATAATGTCACGGATATTCTGTAAAGCGAGATCGAGTCCACTCTCAACACAAGATGGGCCCGGAGAGTGAACGCGCTTGGCAACCAGCCGAGTGGCTCACTGCTGTTGCAAAACCTGATAGTGTTTGTTAACTTTATGGCTGATGGCCTGAAGAGAGTCTATCAGCATTCTGCTTGGAGTGAAACAAATCAAAGGGAATAGTGTAGTGGTATAGTTGTAGCGCGGCATCTTTTCTGACGACACTTTGTGGTCCGTGTCTTGTTCCTGATGCTGTCAGTGTCAGTGAAGAAAGAAAAAAAAAGCCTTAACTCGTGAAGAAGGACTGTCCTATCTTGGTGTAGAGGATCTTTGGTAAATGCATAAATTCCCATCTGCCTTAACTCCTTAAGAAAGACTGTCCTATCTTGGTGTAGATGATCTTTGGTAAATGCATAAATTCCCATCCTGCTGGGTGTCAAGCACTGGACACTTTGAAAGTTCAGGTGAACAGATGGTTTTCTAAGAGAGCAGGATGAAGCAGGAGCATCCAGACTTGCTTTTCTGATGATGAACTGGCCGGAAAATTACTAGCAAATATTTGAGGTGAAGATGATCCAATGGCTGCCGTGGAAAAATAAAAATAATGAAAAATTAATAGTTATAAAGTGTGAACCTCTAACATAAAAATAGAGCTCAGTGTGCTGACCAAAGTTCAGATATGTAGTTTACAAATGCACTGAGACACCTCAAGTGAAAAACAAAGTTGACTGTAAGCAGCTGACATCAAAAGAAGCTGAACAGGCAAGACCTAAACGACACACATAGTCTTATGTAAAGAATAAAGAGGAGAACTCTGGTCTTACCTTGAGTAAGGGGGGGGAGATAAGTGTCTTGTCTCCTGTATACATATTTATATGGTAACTACTGAATCCAGAAAACTGATAATTATGACTTGTTTAGCACTAAATCCCATTAAAAACAAAACGAGACGAGTTGATGCTGCTGCACATTACCGTAAGTACTAATATTTTTGGTGTAAAATTTATAATTCAAAATTGTTATGTGCATGGATAGACGGTTTTTATTTTTAGAACTGTTTGACAGTGAATCAAACAAAGTAGCGATTTAGTGACTTGTGTATTGAACTGGTGTAAAAGATTTTGAATGTGTCATTTGTTCTGAGGTGACCCTGCGTGGTTGACAGGATGTTTAAGAATCTGAGAACTAACTGAATAACTAACTGACCTCAATGACATCCCTGTGTGAATAAAGGAGTCACGGGCACGCTCAAGACGAATTATCCAAAGAAAAAGATACTGGTGGCTGTTTCATTTTTGTAGCATTTTTGTTTGTCTGTTGTGTGTGTGTGTGTGTGTGTGTGTGTACTCCTCTGTGTGTGTGTGTGTGTATGCTTGCATGCAATCAGGATTCCGATGAGATGGGAGACAAGCATGCTGGCAGTCGGGTCGTCATGGTGACGGGGCCAAACATGGGGGGAAAGTCTACACTGATGTGACAGACGGGACTGATTGTTATCCTGGCTCAGCTGGTCAGTTGCCTCTCACAGTCCATCTCTTCTGCTCTGTCTGCGCCTTTGTCATTTCATCATCCTCTTTGTTATACCATTCTCTTTTCTGTCCTTTTATTTTCCTCTTTGTCATATCATTCTCCTCATTGTCATTTCATCATCCTCTTTGTTATACCATTCTCTTTTCTGTCCTTTTATTTTCCTCTTTATCATATCATTCTCATCTTTGTCATTTCATTCTCCTCTTTGTCATTCCATTCTCCTCTTCATCATTTCATTCTCCTCTTTGTTATTTCATCCTCTGTCTTTTCAGTCTCCTCTTTGTCATATAATCCCCTTTGTCATTTAATTCTCTTTGTCATTTCATCTTCTTTGTTATTTCATTCTCCTCTTTGCTGTCAACCCATTGCCAGTAATTGATGGTGTGTGGTTGAGTGGAGGTTATGCATTTCAAATTTGCATGCAGGTGTGTGAGTTTGTAGGCCTTTATAAGCGCCACAAGCACTTAACATGATTGGGCATCATAGTTAATCTATTATTATTATTATTCAAGAATTGAAGTTGTAAGGGAAACATGCGAATGTGTTTATCTGCAGGCTTCATTTGGTTGTTGTGTCAGTATTTATACACACCATACAATGGGCACACCATAACTTACAGTGTGCACAACATGCAGTGTTCACACCAGCACACTGTGCGATGTGCACACCATGCGATGCGCACACCAACACCAGCGCACTGTGCAGTGCTCACACCAACACCTGTGCAATGTTCACACCAGCAAACCATGCAAAGTGCACACAGCACACCATGCAGTATTCACTCCAGTGCAACATGCAGCATTCACACCAACATACCATGCAACATTAACACCAGCATACTATGCAACGTTCACACCAGCATACTGTGCAATGTGCACACCATGCAGTGTTCACACCAGCATACTGTGCAATGTGCACACCATGCAGCTTTCACACCAGCGGGCCATGCAACATTCACACCAGTACACCAAGCAGTGAGCACATCAGCACACTGCAATATGCACACAGCACACCATGCAACATTAACACCAGTACACCATGCAATGTTCACACCAGTACACCATGCAATATGCACACCAGAGGGTCAGAGACGAAGCAGTTT
>OY757556.1:3614002-3724002 GCA_963584105.1 Alviniconcha strummeri
CGGTTAGCTCGTCAGAGTCGACAGACTCTGTCTCATGTGTTGTGAGTTATTCACATGACAAGTTTGAGCGCTTATTCTCTTGATAAGTTCCCAGAGTTGAATGTGTGCGCTTACTCTCTTGATAAGTTCTCAGAGTTGAATGTCAGTGTGTACTTATTCTCTTGATAAGTTCTCAGAGTTGAATGTGTGCGCTTATGGCTCTGGATAAGTTCTCGGGCCTTAACTATGAATCGGGCCTAAAGCGGTAGGCCGGCCTAAATCTCAAGGCTATTGACAATGGCCCCAAAATGGTAACCATGGACCGGGACTACACCAAAGTCCGGACCGAACCTCGGGCCTAAACAGCCGATATTTAGGCTAGCGATTTCGCTGGACTAAAGGTCGTAGGCCCGGGACTATGACTGCTTTTGGCCTTGTTATGCTTGGAAAGTTGGTCAGTACGCTTAAAAGGTCCCATCGCCCATTAGTATGTGACTAATTTTTACCCTGCTTTTCTGCACCATCCCTAGATCTTATTCAGTTATTGTTTTTGCGCACCACCTGTTGTGGAATGTTGCCCAGACTACTGGGATACCCACAGTACAATAAAGAAGAAGAAGATAATTTGACACTGTGGCTGAAAGTGTCTGAAACGAACTCCTGCGAGAAGCGCTAATCAGTGATGACTTTATGAAGCTCCAGCCGAGGATATCAGCATGCGTCAAAGGAACTTGATGAGCATCCTGAAGCCCCTATAAGAGCTAGCAGTTACAGGGCGACAAATGGCATCACTTCAGCATGTCTGTTTAATTATGCTCCCCTGGCATTAATTACTTTACCAAATTGTCTCCTTTTTGCTGTCGCTGGCACCATGATAATTATTATTTTTGGCCATTCGCTGTACAAAGATCCTGAGAAGTTATAGGCAATGAGGTGGTCTGGTCATTTTCTGTCCAGTATTTTGTCCAAGATTCTGTCACTTGTGTATAATTATGTACGTCAGATGATATACTGTCTGTGATATTACTTATTAGTGACACAGTGTGCTTTATTCCGGAAATTCATTCATGCCATGTTGTCTTGTTCATGTAGAAAATGCTACTTGCCATCATCAGTGTGGTGTGTGAGGCTACTCCAGCAGGTGTGATGATTTTTTCTTCTTTTTCTTTTCTTTCTATTTTTAGTTACTGTGCTGATGACTGTAGTAGTCAGACCAAAGATATTTCAACCAGAAGAAGGCCCAGTCCACACCCAAGTGTGAGAAATGGCATGGAGAGTTACCAACATTCATAACTGGCTGCAAAGACTAATTATTATAATAAAAAGAAAATGATAATATTCTTTGCTAACTTACAGCTGAGTGTGTGGAGAGTCTTTTTGTTGTGTCTTTGCGCTGAGTGAGAGAGAGAGAGAAAAAAAAAAAAAAAAAATCAAAGCCGAAGAGGGATGACTCGCCTTCTTTCTGATGACAGGTCATGAGCTATACAATATTCTTGCTGTTGTTGGCGAAGAAGAAATGCTGCTCAATCCAGTCTGTCAATGAAGCCAGCTCGATCCAGTTGAACAACAGCAATCAGTCTGCACTATTTTTTAGCAGGCAGTAAAGGACTGCATTATCTTGGTGTAGAGTATGTTTGGTCAGACACCTGCTTTATCTTGGTGTAGAGTATGTTTGGTTAGACACCTGCATTATCTTGGTGTAGAGTATCTTTGATCAGACACCTGCATTATCTTGGTGTAGAGTATCTTTGGTCAGACAACTGCATTATCTTGGTGTAGAGTATCTTTGGTCAGACACCTGCATTATGTTGGTGTAGAGTATCTTTGGTCAGACACCTTAGTCACAGCAAAGCCACTACAGCACCACTTGACTGGGTACTATGCCTGCTGGTCTGTTTTGCTTGAAAGAGTGTGGTTAGTTGTGTGTTTTGCTCCCTGTGAATTGTATCAATTCACGGCAACGCATAAGCATAACTGTTTCGTGTTGATCGCATAGCAAAAACACTGCAGAATCCATGACAGCAACCAACGGTTTCCCTTTACTGATGTCATATAGCAACAAGTCACCTGACTTTGTAGTCTTGGTTAGACTACACATAATAAAATTGATAAAACCCTTTTTAAACCTCTCTTTTTTTTTTTTTTTCTTATTTTCTTTGGTAAATCTGAAGCTAGCGACTAATTTGTTAGCCATAGTGATGGTCATTTTGCATATTTAAAAACCTTGGACTTTTATTTAAGATTTGTCCCAGCAGAGCTGTCAAAGGCTGAAGATGGTCAAGAGTATAGCTTTGCATGATGCCAAGAATTCTACCCTAATTTCAATCTTCCCGACTCACTCAGCTTCATTTTTCCCCCTCAGTCTGTTCAAAAAATAAAAGTGACATGTGACATGGAAAGTGTGTCCGTCAGACCACTTGTGATTTGATCGCCCTAGTATAAATATAATGGTTGACTGGATGTAAATTTGACTTTCGCTTTGTTGACTGGGTGTAAATTACCAAGCGTCAACCACTGCAATACTGTCACCTTGAAGTCCTACTCACATGTGATCCTTTTCAGCGGCTACAGCATTACATCTGAAGTCAGTGTACAGCAGGGAAATGGTTGCATGCGCAAAATCTCACCCAGCTGTGGGCAAGTCTTCAATGGTTAACAGTGGAACAGAAAAAACCCACTAGTGTTTCACTTATTGGAAAGTGCTCTGTCCGAGTCTTTTTCTTTTTTTGAAGTGGTATTAATCAGTGTATGACAACTTTGCATGTCTGCAGCTTGTATTGTGAAAATGTTTGTTGTTATTATAGTTGATTTACCCCCTCCCCCCCCCCCCCCCCCCCCGCAAAAAAAAAAAAAAAAAATCATTTTACTGTCAAACTCTGTCTTGTGTCAACAGAGGGAAGAAGTTTTGTATTTTTTGTGAGGTTATTGTAATTTTGGAACCGAGAAATTTGTGCCAGTTTTCACCAATCTTTGAGCTTCGCAATGATCAATCATAGTTTGATAATGTTCAGTCATATGAAAACTGTCATCTTTGTCAAATATGATAATATTCGGACATGTGAAAACTATAATGTGAACTGTCAACATTTTTAAGTTCTCTGAGAAAAAGTTGTTTTTAACTGTTTTTCCCTTCTTTTAATTTTGCCCATTTTTAAATCGTTCAACAGAACTGCCTCTCAAGCATGGTTTTTTCCCATGGATGTGGACGAGTGCAGTGTAAATTTATAGTCATCATCGTAACTGGTGTTATGTTTGGTGAATGATGTACTGTGTTGGTGTATGAATGGTGAACTTGTTCTTCAAGTGTTGGTGTCTATTCATTTATTCTGTGGGCATAGTGGTGGTATTGAGGATATTTTCTGCTCGAAATAAAAGCCAGATATTTAAGAATGTGTTTGTCTGAAAGAGCGTGTGTGGGCAAGTGAACCAGTTTGTGTGTGCATGCAAGAGAGAGAGAGAGAGAGAGAGAGAGAGAGAGAGAGAGAGAGAGAGAGAGAGACTGTGTGTGCGAGCAGCACTGTCTGCCATTTAGGTTATGGAGTTAGCCTTCCCTTCCCCCCCTCTGCCTTCCTCTCACACACATGCTCTCTCATGCACACACTCTAACATGCACACACACACACTCTTTCTCTCATGTACAGAAGCCTGTAGCATATTTAAACATTTTATTTTCTACTGTGCTAATTCAGTATGCTTCACACTGGGACTTAAGTAGAACTTGCAGAACATGCCACACCATGACAACAGATGCTCACGTTAAAATCTCACAAATGCTTTCCTGATTCCATAGCATGAACTCTTTACAAAATGCACAGGCAGCAACACCAAATGAACAAAGTGGTATGGCTGGTGTCATTGGTCATACATGAAAATGTTGATAATGAAAGGGCTAACGAGAGTGCAACAACAAAAAATAAAGTGCTTTTTTAAAAAGGGGTGGGGGGAGGATGTCAATATGACACTTGAAAAGCTGGCAATGAATAAACATGCGATGAATGATGTCAAGAACTGTACATGATACCACTGGCAATGAAAAATATATGAATGCTGATAACAGCCATTGTACTTGAAGAAGTTGGCAATGAAAGTGGCATGAAGAATGCCTACAAGAAAAACAAAACAAAAAGGACAAAAACATGGATGTCAACAGCATGACGATGTTTAAGTTGGAAGCGAACAAAATGCTATGCATGTTAATGGTATGAAGAATTGTACATGATCAGGTTGGCAATGAAAATGGTATCAATGCCAGTAACAATCCACCTACAAGTTGCTGTCTTGTTCTCAATCACCAGTTTTATGTTTCGTTTCAGTGTAACACTAACACGCCCTGTGAAACACACATGCACACCAGCTAGTGCTGTCTTGTTCTCAATCACCAGTTTTATGGTTATTTCTGTGTAACACTAACACACCCTTTGAAACACACATGCACACCAGCTAGTGCTGTCTTGTTCTCAATCACCAGTTTTATGGTTCATTTCTGTGTAACACTAACACACCCTGTGAAACACACATGCACATCAGCTAGTGCTGTCTTGTTCCCAATCACCAAAACATGCATCACGCTCAATATAGGTTTCAGACTTTTACCCGCATATGGTACTTCACCTCTAATTCAGGAATAAGCAAAGTTGACTGCAAAGTTGATCTGCTCACTGGGCCTACTTCAACCTCTATTTCAGGAACAAGTTGATTGCAAAGTTGATCTGCATACTGGGCCTACTTCAACCTCTGTTTCAGGAACAAAGTTGATCTGCACACTGGGCCTACTTCAACCTCTGTTTCAGGAACAAAGTTGATCTGCACACTGGGTCTACTATACGTACAAAACATATACAGGAGCGGTGGGATAGCTCAGCGGGCAGACAATCCGACCGGAAAGCCAGGTGCAATACTGATGCAGGTTCGAGTCCCAGGTGTGGCAAGGGACTTTTCTCCCAGAGTCAGCTTCCAGTGCAGACTCTCTCATGGTGTCTGCACAGCCCCTGCGTGCAATCGCATGCATCAACATCTGCGCACACGTTAAAAATCTCAAACACTGGCAGCCATACAATTGTTTGGACACACAAAAATACTGCACACACGGTAGCACTGCTTGGTAGGCTGCTGCGTCTTACCAGGTAAGGTAGCCCCAATTCCCCACGAGGGACATTAACGCACTATACACAACCTGGGGCGCCACAGACCTCTCCACAATGGCACTGCAGGGATCAAGGGCCTAAAATGGTGCACCAAGACATTTTTTTAACTTTTAGACCCTTACTGATAATGATCCATTACAACAGGCCACAGCTTCTTCCGTGTATATGGAGTATATTAATTATTATATATCTCTTGTAGCACTTACAGAAGATATCAGTGACTGGCTTTTCTCCTGAATCCCACCTACAGAAACACTTCACTTGCATGTACAAAGGAATATTTCATAACATTCAAAGTGCACCAGCTGGTGGTCAACAGCCGATGATATACAAAATATAATGCTATCTCCCCTCACTCCCCCCCCCCACCCCACGCCACCCCCCTGGAAAAACGGGGGATTCCAGGTGAACAGACAGAGGCTTAATTAACTCAGTTTATCAGCAGATGTAAACTGTCTGTGAACCAGCAGGAGATTCATTCAGCTGAACTGGTCTTACAGCCAACCCAACGAGCTGCTGTTTTCTACAGCTACAGACTGACTTGGCGGATTTCTTCCAGAACATCCTTGACGTTCTCGGCTGTGCAACCCCTCCACATCTTCCTGAAAAAATCACAAGACAAAAAAAGATTTAAATTCTTGCACATGACATATAGGCAGATATATACAATATACAATATAACATTACTGCCAAGTGTCAATACACTGATTGCACGAGGAATGCTTTGTGGTGCTAAGTGCACTCATCACACATTCACTCCAATCATAAAACATTTAATTACAACAACAGCAAATAAACATCCTGGTAAAAAGTCATTCCCAGATAAAAACATATATATATATGATTGCAAACTAAATACAAACACCAAGTGCAGTGTCTAGTTTTCAGATTTCAGTGCTTCAGAAAGCAGGTTGGAAGCTCTTGGGTTTGAACATGCATGGGACTTCCCATAGGAGCTTTAGCTCTAACTGCTGGCTTCTGCACGGAGCTGGAAGCGCTATGGGCCCCGTGGGAAAGCTGGGACCATGCAGACAAGATTCACCCACTTGACGGATGCGTTTTCAAGGGCGTTGCTCCACACAGGCACCCCAACTCCCAGACCTGGTTAACAGCACCCACCGACAAACATCCTACCCCCACCCCACAAATATCCCACCCCACTCCTCAAACATCCCACCCCCACCCCACCCCACAAACATCCCACCCCCACCCCACAAACATCCCACCCCCACCCCTCAAACATCCAATCCCACCCCTCAAATATCCAACCCCACCCCAAAAACATCCCACCCCCACCCACCCCCTCTCACACACACATTCTGGCACACACCCTCACATACACCCACACATCAGCTTACCAATCCATCCAATGACCCCCCACCCACCTCCACCACACCCACACACTGACAGAACCCCCTGACACACCCACAGACTGACAAAACACCCTGACATACATACACTGACACACCCACACACTGACACACTCTGAGATGCACTGACACACCCACACACTGACAAAACACCCTGACATACATACACTGACACACCCACACACTACATACAGTCTGACATACATTGACACACCCACACACTGACAAAACACCCCGACACACCCACACACTGACAAAATACCCTGACACACCCACACACTGACAAAACACCCTGACATACACCTGCACTGACACACCCACACACTGACAAAACACCCTGACATACATAGACACACCCACACACTGACATATAGTCTCACATACACTGACACACCCACACACACCAAACGACCAATCCATCCACTGATTCTTTCTCTCTCCTACTGTATCAAGCAATTCTTTCATCACTGAGTTGTAAAGCACCTCACAGACCATGTCCTTAAGAAACACACCACATGTACATGCACCTACCCATCCTCAAGAAATACACATGTACATGCACCTACCCATCCTCATGAAACACACCACATGTACATGCCCTTACCCATCCTCAAGGAACATGCCACATGTACATGCACCTACCCAAACAGACGCAGATGTTCCACAGCGGACTCAAACTCTTTGGCCTTGTCGACAGCACCTCGGATGATCTGAAATGAACAAAATTCCTTTCAACATGCGTACCAACATGCAAAATGCAGATAAGAGTGATGGAACTACATTTAACTGCCAGCGAGTATGTTTAGCTCTTGGGACTTCTCTATCAGACAGAATGTGTTGGGAGAAAAGGAAGAAGCCAAGACCTCTAACCCCCCCCCAACAGACCCCCCCACCCTGACCCCCTCCCCCAAAAAAAACCCCACCACGCCCCTCTCCCCCAACAGACCTCAGGTCAAAACAACCTCCTGTTTTAGTTACAACTTCTGTTTCACTGTTTCAGACAGAATGTGTTGAGAGCTCCCCCCCTCAGGTCAAAACAACCTCCTGTTTTCATTGTGACTCCCGTTTCAGACAGTACATCCTGGAAATGCAATAAGAACATCACAGACTGACAGAACACCCACCTCTCCAGGAAAACTGGCCAGGTGATCCTGGAAATGCAATCTGAACACAACCGACGAACAGAACACCCACTTCTTCACGTAAACTGGCCAGGTGTCCTAAAAATGCAACAAGAACACCACAGAACATCCACCAAATAAGAACAACACAGAACACCCACCTCTTCAGGAAAACTGGCCAGGTGATCCTGGAAATGCAATCTGAACACAACCGACGGACAGAACACCCACCTCTTCACATAAACTGGCCAGGTGTCCTAAAAATGCAACAAGAACACCACAGAACATCCACCAAATAAGAACAACACAGAACACCCACCTCTTCAGGAAAACTGGCCAGGTGATCCTGGAAACGCAATTAGACCACAGCCGATGGACAGAACACCCACCTCTTCAGGAAAACTAGCCTGATGATCCTGAAAACACAATTAGAACACAACAGCCAGAACACCCACCTCTTCAGGAATGCTGGCCAGACGAGCAGCGTTGAAGCCGTAGCTCTTTGGACAGGCGCCGTGGGTGAACTTGTAGAGGAAGGTGATGGTCTCCTGCGAGGGGTCTCCCTCCTCCTCCTTCTCCACCATGCAGGCCTGTCACCCCCAACAACCAGGGGTGCAAATTATTCACATGGGAATTACTGGCTGGCATGGGTGATGTGAGAGAGCAGGAGGAAGTAGGGGGGACCAGATACAGTGGGGGGGGGGGAGAGAGGGGGGGGGAGTGTGAGAGTGAAGGGGGGGGGGGGCAGTGTGTGTGAGAGAGAGGACACAGAGAGAGGGGGCAGGGGGAGGGGGGGAGAGAGAGAGAGAAGAGATAAAAGGAGATTGAAGATGGTAGGGGGCAGGAAGAGGGGGAGACTGAATACACAGAGAGTGGGAAGAAGACTAGAGAACAACAGAGAAGGGCAGTGGGGAGAGGAGGAGACAACACACAGTCAATGAAAGAGAGTGAATTCGGAGAGTGACTTCAGAGAGTGAAATTAGTGAATTCAGAGAGTGAAATCAGAGAGTGAATTCAGAGAGTGAAATGTGAATTCAGAGAGTGAAATCAGAGAATGAAAAAGACTAGAGAACAAATAACAGACAATGAAAATGTCTAGAGAACAGAAGACAGAATAAAAAAAAGTCTAGAGAACACAGAGTGAGAGAGAGAGAGACACACACACACAGAAGAAAAGGAGACCACATGTGTCTGAGGGAAGAGGGAGAGAGAAGTGAGAAAGATGAGTGAGGGATATGGACAGAGACAAGACAGCAAGCATCACCCACCATGTGACCAGTCCTGACGTTGGTGTCGTGTGCAAACTGGTGGACCAGGGAGTGGTAGTGGGTGGAGAAGAGAGAGCGACAGCGAAGGGTGCTGGACAACTCACGCACCACCGAGTACGCAATGGCTGTTCCATCGTACGTCGCCGTTCCACGACCTGATCAATAAATTCCAAACACATAAAAGGTTAAAAAGAAAAAAGACAAAAACAACAACCCTATTAGGACAAAATACAACATGCAAATTTTCAGGGTAATCCCCTTTACTGAGCTACAAAGCAACACCTAAACAACAGTTAAATGGTGAAAAATGAGATGGAGAGCCAAGACACTTATCTGTTTTGGGTTCAGCTGTGCTGTTTTTGTGTTCAGTGTTTGGAAGAATGTTGGAATGACCTTTCTTTTTTTCCGCTGATAAATGACAGTTTCGCTGCCTTATGGAGAACACAGAGAGAGAGACACACACACACACACATGAAAAGGAGACCAGATATGACTGAGGGAAGAGGGAGAGAGAAGTAAGAAAGATGAGCAATACACACTAGACGTTTTTCACACTGGTGTGACACCGGTGTGAAAAACGTCTCGCCCAATCAGTGGGTGCAGGCTGTGGGGAACGTACCCAGCTCGTCCATAAGCACCAGGGAGTGCTCTGTGGCATGCTGCAGGATGGCGGACGTCTCACTCAGCTCCACAAAGAACGTGCTCTCACCTGCACAAGAGATAGCATACATACTGGGTGAACCACAGCTATAGACAGCTTTCCTCAAAAAAGTGAAGCTGGTTTGCACGAGTGATTGCCCTTTGTAATCTTTTGCGCAAGAACTCGAGAGAGGTGGCAGCATCACTTCCAGGCCGATTTCTGAGTAGGCGTTGCTTCACGCTGCGTATAACAATGGGAGTTTAACCTAGAATTGTGAAGCAGTACAATTATTACGAATTATAGTTCATTGAACTGTCCAAAGTAAGTTCAGTGAACAAACAGCTCGCCCAATTAAGAACGGGCTTTAAGCAGACGTCAGCTCGCTTGCAAGATGTCGCTGTGCCATACTAATGCTCGTACTCCAGGACAGGCTCCCTTTCAAGTCACCAAGGGACACCCACCAACAGGCTTCACTGAGCCATGCAAATTTGCAGGTTGTGTTTTGTACCCAATAAACAGCATTCTTTTGAACCTTTTATGTGTCTGGAGCCTGCAAATGCTTGGCTTCTGATGACAAATCACTGCATGAAATTTAAAGGCTCCTTACCCGACATGATCCTGTCACTGGCACCCAGACGTGTGAAGATTCTGTCTACTGGTGTCAGGCAACACGTCTCTGCTGGTACGTAGCAGCCCTAAAGATGCACACAGTCATGTCAAACATGAAAATAAGATGTCAATATGGAAGCACATGACAGGTTCTCATTTCTCGAAACAAATCCACAGGCAAACAACAAAAGTGAGCAAAGAACAAAACCAAACAACTCCCAAAAGACACTTCTGATGAAATGTTTTAAAGTTGATCAGCCATATCCCTTTGAAAATGAAACAAACAAAAATGAAACAAAAACAAACAAAAAAACTAAGAAATTTGTTTACCACAAATATCTGGAACATCAAATTCCAAACTGCTTTGTCTCTGGCCAACTGGTGTGCATATTGCATGTTGTACTGGTGTGAACACTGCATGGTGTACTGGTGTGCAGATTGCATGGTGTACTGGTGTGAACACTGCATGGTGTACTGGTGTTAATGTTGCAGGGTGTGCTGTGTGCATATTGCAATGTGCTAATGTGCTCACTGCTTGGTGTGCTGGTGTGAACGTTGCATGACCCGCTGGTGTGAAAGTTGCATGGTGTGCACACTGCACAGTATGCTGGTGTGAACGTTGCATAGTATGCTGGTGTTAATGTTGCATGGTGTGTTGGTGTGAATACTGCATGGTGTGCTGTGTGCACTTTGCATGGTTTGCTGGTGTGAACATTGCACAGGCGTTGGTGTTAGCACTGCACAGTGCACTAGTGTTGGTGTGAGCATCGCATGGTGTGCACATTGCATGGTGTGAACACTGCATGTTGTGCACATTGTAAGTTATGGTGTGCACATTGCATGGTGTGAACACTGCATGTTGTGCACACTGTAAGTTATGGTGTGCACATTGCATGTTGTGAACACTGCATGTTGTGCACACTGTATGTTATGGTGTGCACATTGCATGGTGTGAACACTGCATGTTGTGCACACTGTATGTTATGGTGTGCACATTGTATGGTGTGTATAAATACTGACACAACAACCAAATGAAGCCTGCAGATAAACACATTCGCATCTTTCCCTTACAACTTCAATTCTTGAATAATAATAAACTATGACGTCCAATCATGTTAAGTGCTTGTGGCGCTTATAAAGGCCTACACACTCACACACCTGCATGCAAATTTGAAATGCATAACCTCCACTCAACCACACACCATCAATTACTGGTAATGGGTTGACAGCAAAGAGGAGAATGAAATAACAAAGAAGATGAAATGACAAAGAGAATTAAATGACAAAGGGGATTATATGACAAAGAGGAGACTGAAAAGACAGAGGATGAAATAACAAAGAGGAGAATGAAATGACGAAGAGGAGAATGGAATGACAAAGAGGAGAACGAAATGACAAAGAGGAGAATGATATGACAACGAGGAAATAAAAGGACAGAAAAGACAAAGGTATGACAAAGAGGATGATGAAATAACAAAGGAGCAGACAGAGCAGAAGAGATAGACTGCGAGAGGCAACTGACCAGCTGAGCCAGGATAACAATCAGTCCCGTCTGTCGCATCAGTGTAGACTTCCCCCCCATGTTTGGCCCCGTCACCATGACGACCCGACTGCCAGCATGCTCATCTCCCATCTCATCGGAATCCTGATTGCACGCAAGCACACACACATACACACACACACAGGCACACACAGACACAGAGGAGTACACACACACACACACACACAACAGACAAACGAAAATGCTACAAAAATGAAACAGCCAACAGTATCTTTTTCTTTGGATAATTTGTCTTGAGAGTGCCAAACAAGTCATAATTATCAGTATTCTGGATTCAACAGTTACCATATAAATATGTATACAGGAGACAAGACACTTATCTTCCATCCCTTACTTAAGGTAAGACCAGAGTTCTCCTCTTTATTATTTACATAAGACTATGTGTGTAGTTTAGGTCTTGCCTGTTTAGCTTCTTTTGAGGTGTCTCAATGCATTTGTAAACCACATATCTGAACTTTGCAAAGCACACTGAGCTCTATTTTTATGTTAGAGGTTCACAATTTATAACTATTAATTTTTCATTATTTTTATTTTTCCACGGCAGTCACTGGATCATCTTCACCTCAAATATTTGCTAGTAATTTTCCGGCCAGTTCATCATCAGAAAAGCAAGTCTGGATGCTCCTGCTTCATCCTGCTCTCTTAGAAAACCATCCGTTCACCTGATCTTTCAAAGTGTCCAGCGCTTGACACCCAGCAGGATGGGAATTTATGCATTTACCAAAGATCCTCTACACCAAGATAGGACAGTCCTTCTTAAGGAGTTAAGGCAGATGGGAATTTATGCATTTACCAAAGATCCTCTACACCAAGATAGGACAGTCCTCCTTAAGGAGTAAAGGCATTTTTTTCTTCTTCACTGACACTGACAGCATCAGGAACAAGACACAGACCATAAAGTGTCGTCAGAAAAGTTGCTGCGCTACAACTATACCACTACACTATTCCCTTCCCTTCCCGCTTTGATTTGTTTCACTCCAAGCAGAATGCTGATACTCTCTTCAGGCCATCAGCCGTAAAGTTAACAAAAAGCTATCAGGTTTTGCAACCGCAGTGACCCACTTGGCTGGTTGCCAAGGGCGTTCACTCTCTGGGCCCATCTTGTGTTTGGGAGTGGACTGGATCTTGCTTTACAGAATATCTGCGACAATATGTAGCACCAGATGGATGCTGACTCTAATGCCTCCAGCCTTTCAAATGAAATAGGAGAGGAGCAAAACAACTGTGACATACCAGTTTCATGATGATTACTTTTTCTGTTTATGCAAAGTGTGGCAGTCAGCCATTGCCCTGCACTATGTTTCAGGGGTAGTATTGTTGGCAAGAGACACTTGCGTGGTTCATAACAAGCATCACCATCATGTACTTACAGCCAATACTCCAGTGGTGATATGGCAGGCAAGATAAAGATGTGGTTGACATCTGGACCTTCTGTTGTGTACTTATTAACATCCAGTATTCCCGTGATGATATACGGTAGGTAAAATAAAGATGTGGTTGACACTTGGACCTTCTGTCCAGTATTCTGGTGACAATATGGTAGGTAAGATAAAGATGTGGCCAACACCTGGACTTTTGACATCCAGTATTCCAGTGGTGAGATATAGTAGGTAAAATAAAGCTGCGGCTGACAACTGGACCCTCTGTCATGTACTTACATCTTGTATTCCAATGACAGTATCGTTGGGGATGAAGTCGCTGCCCACAAAATTGCCACCGATGCATGGGTGTCTTCCCTCTCGGATCTCCAGGAATGGCTGAAATACAGGGAGGGTAGTAGTAGTAATTGGGTCACCTCAGGACAAACTCAAATCATAAGCAAATGCACATTTCAAAACTCTTCTTATATATATAAACCCTCTGTCATGTCAATCCACAAAACCAATTGCCAAACAAACATAAAATATACATACACAAACATCAGACACCAATTTTTGAAGAGTTAGTCCCTTCAGTAGTACCCCTGTTAAAAGACCACATAAGGCTACGAAATGCTGGCATCGTCGACCATCCTGTCAATCACTCATGATGCCCACAGGGCGGTTCACAGCCTTATTGGTGCATGGAAGAATGGTGTACACAGAACTTGTGCTGAGATGGCAGCAGCTTCATGTGGAACCAGTCATGCACCAACAAATAGCGCTGTCAGTACACCATTTCAGTGGATATTAAAAATATGTGCTATAAAACAAGTCACTTGTTCAGAATCACATATGACATGAACACAGTGAGTCTGCTTGAGAGCAGAGATGAGAGAATAGCACTACACAAAAGTGATCAATAATAATATTTATGCAGCGCAAAACCTTGTCTGGAGAGACTATTGTCAGTGCATACATGCACACATATACACACAGGCACCTGCACACAAGAGTATGTTGACTATACAAAAGATAATTCATAGCCAAATTAAACAGATAACAAACAGGGACTCCTGGCAGAGGAAGAGATAAGATAATACTTTATTACACAAGAATAAAGATTTAAGCAAAATACAGCTTTTTTTGCAAATCTGTCCTTGATGACAAACACAGCAACACTCAATACATTAAACAAGAATACAATCAATTATGTGGGGAAAAAACGACTTAAAAACAAAATGAAAATTAATTTCTGTCTAAAACTACAGAGAGCAGCATGGAGCAGAAAACACGGCAGGTCTATTGTTTTGGAAGAAGAAATGTCTTGAAGTTTGATTTGAAGGAATCCAGACAGACGTTTCTGTGGGACAGGATGGGGAAGGTCATTCCATACAGAAGGGCTGAAGACGGAAAAGGTGCAGGAACCAACAGTGGGAAGGCTGGTGTGACGAAGCTGGAGGCTGGGAGGATAAGAGGCAGGGCGGACAGTATAGGAAGGTGTGTAAAGTTGCTGCATATATTGAAACCATCTGTTGCCATGGCCGTTTGTCACAAAAACAGAAACTGTCAGCTGTAACAACCAGACTTACTGCAGTAAATACTGGCACCATCCGCTGTACCATCAGCCTTACTACAGCAAATCCTGGCACCATCCACTGTACCATCAGCCTTACTACAGCAAATACTGGCACCATCCGCTGTACCATCAGCCTTGTTGACTTACTGCAGTAAATACTGGCACCTTCTGCTGTACCACCAGCCTTACTACAGTAAATACTGGTACCATTTGCCGTACCACCAGCCTTATTACAGCCTTTACTACAGCAAATACTGGCACCATCCGCTGTACCACCAGCCTTATTGCAGCAAATACTGGCACCATCCACTGTACCACCAGCCTTACTACAGCCTTTACGACAGCAAATACTGGCACCATCAAATACTGGTACACCAGCCTTAGTAAATACTGGCACCATTCATTGTACCACCAGCCTTACTGCAGTAAATACTGGCACCATCCACTGTACCACTAGCCTTATTGCAGCAAATACTGGCACCATCCACTGTACCACTAGCCTTATTGCAGCAAATACTGGCACCATCCACTCTCGTGTAAAGATAAACACTGTTGAAGAAGAGCAACAAAAAGGCAGGGCGGCAGTGCTTACGGTGGTGTTGTCGCTTGGCAGCGTCAGCTGTGGTCGACACATTGTCCCCTCACCGCACCGGCTGCAGCGAGCCAAGGCCAGCAGTACGTCCAACACCGCCAGACATGCCACCGCCTGGTTCCACTTGCTGTACCTGCAATGCGTAATGTAACGTAATGCAATTGTAATGTTGTTGGTTTGGTGGGTTGTGTAGGTTGTAGTGATGCTGGTGTGCTTTCCATTCAGTCAAGCCAAAGCTGAAAGCAGTCTTTGACGCCAAAGGCTCTTTATTCCTGTCTCAGTCTCCCTTGTTTTCTCTCTCCTCTTCTTCTTCTCCCTCTCTCACATACACACGCACACATATTCTCTTATAGTAATGTGTATATGTATATATAAAATATATATGTGTGTATATATATATATATACTGCATGCTCACCTGAGAATAGCTCAGTTGCATGGAACCTGTGCAACACAATCAGAGTCATTCCATCCACTGACCATTCGCTCACCCAGTCGCATGCAAACACATTCACATTCAACTGATCATTTGCTCATACATTGTTATTACCACAGGCGCATGCTATCATACCACTGTAAAATGTGAGAGTATTTGTAAGGTGCTTACACCCAACATGAGCCCGAAGCACATAACAATGGGGAGCATGACGGGTGGGTGGGGGTGGGGGGGTGTGTGTAGGGGGGGGGGACAGTGTGCAGGGGATAGTAACTTAACCACATGCACCACACCAAAATGGAGTCGGTCAGAATCCAGCTTTGTGATATTTGCTGACGGCTGCAAATTTCTCCCCTTCTTCAAAAACTCGCCTTCCAGTTCCATTCGTCTTTCTTCTCCTTCTCTCTGTTTGAACTGTTTGAATGCAGTTCAGTGTTAGCTGCACAAGTATTAAGGCCTTCAGAGCCGAAAGGGTTAGTTAACTGTGTGTGTTTGAATGCAGTTCAGCATTAGTTAGTTAGCCAGATGGCAGTGACCCCCCTCCATCCTCCCCCACACCTCTCTTCCTCTTCCCTATAGTGTCCAATGTACACACTAAGAGGACTAAGACACTTGGGGATGCGGGGATAACTCAGTGGTTAGAATGCCGGACACACGTGTGAAAAGTTGCAGGTTTAAATCCCCGCAGGAGCGCCGGGAGAATGTTTTTTCTCCAAAGTCAACTTTTTGTGCTGACTCTTATTTCAGTACCCACTACACCCCCGGGTTACTGCAGTAGCATGTAAAAGATCCCAGGTGGCAGGTTACAGCTAAACATGCATGCATCTTATGTATGTGGCTTTTGATTGAAGTGACATGGTGCATGTTGGTATGATGTACACTGAACACACTGAGATGGCAGCAGTTTCATGTGGCACCAGCCATGCCAGTGCTGTAGGGACACCACTATGGTGGATCTTTTATATTTTTTAAAGTGTTATAAAAAGCTGTTTACTCATGCAGAATCACATGTGAGCGCAGCGAGTCTGCTCCAGAGTGGAGAATATAATTATACAAATTATATGATACAGTAGCGATCAACAACAACAAACACTTTTAGTGCATGCCGGGCTATTTGGGTGTTTCCATAATCCATCGAACTCTGACACGGACTACGTGCCTATGCGATCTTTTCGCATGCGTATGTATCCACATTGGGGGACCTCAGTTTGCAGGCTTGTCCCAAAAGGACTTTGTAGAGTCTGCACAGAATTTGACTCCAGAGAAATCTCACAGCTGACGCAAAGCCTAACAAATAACAGTCACCCATCCATTTGGTGACCACGCTCGATTGTGCTTAACTCTGGCTTCTGAGTCAAACAACATGCCAACTTCTAATTCCAAAAGATCGGAACAAGCACAACTGAAGCCGAATAAATACATTTTCATTTTTCACCATTTAACTTCTATTCAACTGTTGTTTTGTCGCCTGAAAAAGGGACTTACCCATAGAAATCTGGGCGTTTTGTACTGTCATATTAAATCAGCATTCCTTTCTAACTGTGCATGTGTTTGAATTTTGGCTGTTGAGAGCAACTCTCCTGGCGCTACCTCTCATCAAAGCTGTGGAAGATCCTTCTCATGATGTCCTTGAGTGCCATGTCCTTTCTCTCCTCAGCGTCCACCAGCTCAGCCAGAAGACTGTCGATGGTCTTTGTGCGATACCGCTTGGCCCCTTTCTTTGACGACATCAACTCGTACTCCTCTGGGACGCGCTTCAACGCCACTTCCGGTATTTCCATCTGGTAGTGGCTCTTTCCAGTTCCCCAGTAGACGATGGCCTGAACACAAGCGGAAGTCTTACACAATACATGCAGATTATTAAGCAGGGCTCATTCTATAATATTTTACACCCATGCTCACTCTCTCTGTCTGTCATACACACACTCTCTCTCTCTCTGTGTCACACACACACACACACACTCTCTGTCACACACACACACACACATACTGTCTCACACACACTTACACACACACACACACTCTCTCTGTGTCTCACACACATACACGCACACTCTCTCTGTCACATATACAAACACACACACACACTTTCTCTCTCTCTCTCTGTCACACACACACACACACACTCTCTCTGTCTCTGTCACACACTCTCTCTCTCTGTCACACACACACACACTCTCTCTCTCTCTGTCACACAAACACACACACTCTCTCTCTCTCTCTGTCACACACACTCACACATGACAAATACATGCATTACAGGTGGTGGGTTTGTACAATGAGAACAGAACAGAATTAACTTTCTCTCTCTTCCAACAAGTCATTTTATAAAAATATATTAGAAGAGGACTGGGAACGGGAACTCAGCAGGCAGACATTACAAAGACAGTAGTTGTCAATTCCTAGAAGCAAACCTTGCAGCCAAATCGCTGTTTCTGTTTTTCCAGGTACTCTTGAAGCTGCGTCTCTGTGCGCCGGACATCTGACATCGCTTCATCGTAGTCATCACCCACACCTGTCAACAACAAATCATCAGAGTGTGTCTTGGTTTGCTTCCCAACTAAAACCCATGCCTGTATTTGGAAGAATTAACAATGCTGCCCTCATCACTTCAGACTGTCGTAGTCATCATCCACACCTGTCAACAACAAATCAGAGTGTGTCTGGGTTTGCTTCCAAACTAAAACCCATGCCTGTATTTGGAAGAATTAAGAACGCTGCTCTCATCCTTTCCGACTGCCATAGTCATCATCCACACCTGTCAACAACAAATCAGAGTGTGTCTGGGTTTGCTTCCAAATTAAAACCCATGCCTGTATCTGGAAGAATTAAGAACTGTTGCAGTACAAGGCACAGATCTACAGAAAGAGCGGAGCATCCCACACACTGTGACACAGACACCCGCATGCACCTGTATGCACATGCACCCATACAAACACTGAAAACAGTCATGCAAAAATAGATTACATCTGTGTTTAAAAAGGTATCCCCTCCCCTCTAGTGCATGTGCGCATACTTATCATACTTGCCACTACAGTACACACTACTTACCCATTCACAGACAGGCTTCCAATGTCACGAGCTGTGATACACCTGTGCACACCTGCTCATGGAGATATATTCTTTTTCTTGTACACCTGGACCAGTGCAGGAAGGGGGGGGGGGTGCTGACGTAAGTTGGTATTTTACGCCCAGTCAACCAGTGTGGTTATATCAGGGTGATACACTAATTTTTAATAGTGTGTGTATGTTTTAAAATGGGTCTATATACAGTTTTAAAATCATGCTTAAAAGGTGAAAACACAAACATAACTAAAAACGTTCTCAAATTTAAATTTTTCCAACAATATTAATTTCTTTCAAAAAGTGAACTGACCCAGTATTAAGGAACTGTCAGACAGGTATAAAGTGAAAAGAAGCCAGTCAGAAGGCACGGGCCAGAACTACACACCACCGTCTGCAAAGGTGGAGCATGGCAGCATTCAACACAGGAGAAGTATTGTACTCCATGTAGTCTGATACTTCTTTCATGCAGTGAATGGACCATTGGCAGAAAAATGACACGACAGGAAGAGCTAGAGGACTGGGGAGAAAAACAAGAGAGGAGATAGGAATGGGGAATCAAATGACAGCCCTTAGACTCCAGACAGGGGTGCCACAAGACACCCCTGGCCTCCCTTCAGGGTCAACACTGAAGTACTGTATTTCACGTAGTCTGATATTTTTTCATGCGCTCCAAATGTTTTCAAATGCTCAAAAAATGTGAACCACCAGCAGAACAATGAATATTTATGTGGTTAGGTACTCTCCAAAGGGGAGTAACTTGCACATTCTGCAACTTAATGTCTCAACAGTTGTGAGGAACACAGGAACAGCAAGTCAACTATGAGTTTGTTTTAGTTTCTTTTTATCAGGGTGACTGGGGAGATGCAGTGGAGCATGACGAGTCACCCATGAGGGTTTTTATCAGGGTGAATGGTGAAGTGCAGTGGAGCATGATGAGTCAACATGAGGGTTTTTATTAGGGTGAATGAGGTACAGTGGAGCATGACGAGTCAACCTGGAGGGTTTTTGTAAGGGTGAATGGCAAGGAGCAGTGAAGCATGATGAGCCAACAATGAGATTTTTATCTGGGTGAATGGGGAGGTGCAGTGGAGCATGATGAAGTAAGGAAGTAAACATGGTGCTTAACGTCCACAGAAACCATGAGGCTTATTAGGGATGGGGAGAAGGGGGGAAGGGGGTATGGAAGTGGGGGGAGGGAAAGATTATATACTTATCACTACACTGTCACCACCAGAATGACTTCTGCATTAAGATGGGCAGCGATGAGAGCCATTTTAATGTTTCAGTAGGAAGTGATGGACAAAGTCACAAGACAGTGTCTGCAAACCACAACCTTTTTGAAGAGAAAGGAGAGCCAAAGCGGTATCAAACCGAGGTCCTTCCACTTACCAGCCTAACGCCTTACCGCTAGGCCAAACCGGCTCACTGCGCACGATGAGCCAACCATGAGGTTTTTAACTGGGTGAATGGGGAGGTGTAGTGGAGCGAGGCAACAGCGGAAAAGTTCTGGATCAGGCAACAGTGGAAAAGTATCAGATCTCGGCACACTGCAGTCGCACAACTTCAGTGACATTGGATCTTCTCCCCCTAAACATGTCAGTAGGCCAGCAAATATAAAGAGGTGTAAACTACAGGCACACAACAACCCATGCATTGGTATATCAAAAACCAGTTTCCATTCCATTCTTTGGTACCTATCTATATTCCATCAGCATTCACCCATGTTGGAACCTGCTTAAATCGCTTACAACTATAATAATGAGCAGGGTGACCTGTTAAACAAACATTTGTGTTCGAAAAATACAACGCTGTTATAAAGGACAATATAGCCAACTTTAATGGTCACTTTTTTACCTTGACGTATTCTTGTGATCTGTCGATTCTTGAGGCCAATATGGTTATTGTCAGCTATACCCCTTACCTCTCTCTTCTCCTTTGTTCTAACTTTCTGTTTAAGTGTATGCATACAATTTGTGTATTCTATAGTAGCCACATTCACTGGTCATTATCCAGTACTCTTGGGTGTGGTGTGTGTGACGGGGACAGAACCATGCAAAGAGGTTGAATCAGTGAGTGAATGTACTGTTAATGGACGGATGCATGCTATATAAATAAAAGTCCCACAATGATGTGACTGGCCTTTTTTTTTTCCTGCTTTTTTTAAAATGCAACAGTGCTAGCCAATACCTGTTCTTAATCTTAGTCAGTGCAGTGTGGTTTGAGTATAGAATATAACAGTGCTAGTTCGGCAGTTGTAGTTTAGTCAAGAACCTGTGGTTGCAGTGTCGGCTGCAATAGGATGTAGCGTTTGTGTTAATCCAGTACCATTTTAGCCCAGTGGTTAACTGCAAGGTCCACAGATTTTATTTCAAAAGAATGCAATGCCGTAAAACATCATTCTTGCTGCACTGGATTTATTCAAGGCTGCTACGGTGATTGTAGCAGTGTTCTGATAAATGCAACAGTGCTAGTCAATCAATACCTGTTCAATACCTGTTCTTAATCATTGCTGGGTTAACAGCAAGCGGTAAAGTGCCATTCATGCTGCACTGGATTTATTCAAGGCCGCTATGCTGACAGTATGAGCCGTTTTCTCAGAATGATTACAGATGACATCATTCGGGTCAAATGTCATTTCCGCCTATGTCATTTGGGTCAAATGTCACTTCCGCCTATGTCAGACGCACACAAGTTGTACACATTCTGTGAACAGAGAGTGAAAATCAAGGTTAATCCTCATAATCCAACTGTCAACAGCACTGAGCCGGTAAGTAAAGGGGTGGGTATTGCACGAAGCTGCTCAGTTTTGTGTGATTTTTAATCATCCCACAAGGGGCAATTTTGTTGTGGTCATGGTGAGCTCATAAAAAATACACAAAGTTAAGAGAACAACACAACAAACAAAAGAGTCTTACTTTAACCGTAGCATAGTTATAAATATAGAACAATTATGACTTCTTCATAAAATAGTAATGAAGTCAAGATCACATACTTGTAAAACAATTAATTAAAGTATCACACACACACACACACCATGGCACAGTCACACACACACACACCATCACACACACACACACACCATCATACACACACACACACCGTAGCACAATCTCTCACACACACACACACGCACACACCGTGGCACACATACACACACACTTCATGTATACATGTACACTTCAGGTGTTGTTTAAAATGCGTACTGCGACTGGCATAAAAGAGTTCTTAAATCTGTTTGTTTTACAAATGGGGCATCTAAGATGACGACCTGATGGGAGAGTAGTAAATTCTTGGTTTAAAATATGATCCTATATGAGGGGAATGTTGGGTGGGAGTGATACTTTAGATACGTTTAATACCACTGGTAATAATAATGACAGATTACTTATGGTGCCCCATTTCATAAGAGCCCAGAGCCCTTACAAAGATGTAAGTATAATAATGTTCATTTCATCACACACACACTCACACACGACAAATACATGTATTACTGGTCATGGGTTGGTATAAATTATAATGGGAAGAAACAACAGATCAGTATGCAGAAGAAAAAAATTGGTTTTCAGTTTAGACTTAAAAGAAGAGAGTGAAGACGCATGCCTGACACTTGTGACAGAGAAGAAGAGAGTTCCAAATCACAGGTCCGATGTACTGGAAGGATTTCTCCCCTATTTTCATTTTTGTTGGATTTGAATGAAGAGGAAAGGGCTGAATTAGCAGCTTTTGTGAATAACCATGATAGTGATAGTGACAGTGGTGATGAGCTTGATGATGGGAATTTGCAGCTGTTATACACAGACGCTCGTGATTTGAATGGACAGGTGGAAATTATGTTCCACCAGCACAGAATGACAATCGCCCAAACTATTCTAGGCGTTCAGGTCCCGTCTGTGTTCTCGATGCGTCAATCACACCTTCGGAGTGTTTCAACCTTTTCTACACAGAACAAATCTCTCGAGATCTGGTAGATTTTGCAAATGAGAATGCAAGAAGAAGAAGTGACCCTGACAACAATAAAGGAGACTGGAAAATGTTGACGGTGGATGAGTTGAAGGTGTACTACAGCCTTGTCATCATGAAGGACATCATCAAACTGGACAGATATGCCCACTGCTGGCACCAAGGGGGTAATCACTTCCTCCTCTACAACAGATCTGGAAAAGGAGGGAGACATAATGGCATTATTTTTATTCTTATGACACCGCAAAATATGTCCTTTGTGTCACCTCTCTGTCACCACATGCACACAGGTTCGTTTATTTGACCGTACTTGACTTCTGACATCAATTCTGCACACAATGGTGTATGGCACTATACATTTCATACATAGTGGCTCAAATCGAGGCAGAGTGCAAATGGGTACCCATTTCATACTTTCTATGGAAACCCAGGAATGAAAGGAATTATGCTTTTAACAAGAAGTCCAGGCTCAAGGGTAAAAGAACAGCTGCCCTGTGAAAGCGGCCCACAGTAATGAAAGAGTTAAGACCACTCTTTTCTCCTCTGTACTCCGAGTGCCTTGCATGTGCAAGTGTGCATGCGGCTGCGTGAAGTTTATTTGTGTGTGTGTGTGTGTGCGCGTGCGTGCATGTATGTGCATGCGTGCAGTTTATTTAGTTGGATTTCACTGTGCTTTTGGTCCAGTGTATGTTTTGTTGACCGTGATGTTTTTCTACTGCGCACTCAGGGCTCACATCAGTTTGTATGGCAAATCCACTTTTACATCACATTACAATACCTATCACTAGCTGTCATGCAAGCAGTACATCTAGACAATCCTGTACCTGATCCTAGGTCATATCCTGAAAAATGATGGCAAACATGGTCATGAACTTCACACCTGTTTTATTTTTCACCTATCAAATCCACAGAGCCTCGACTCTGTGAGGGATGGCCAGCCTCCACTTAAGCAGGGAGCCGGCAGTGCACAATGCCAGGGCATCCAGGCGCAGCCTCAAGTCGACAACAACAACCAGGTATTTATTCAAATTGTGTGTATTTGCTGAAGCTTGTCAAGTTGTGTCTTGTAAAGCCATGTCCTTAAAATTACAGTCATTGGAACATTTTAGTCACAAGAAATTATCTGCAGTATAATGTTATCTGTATGGCTGTTCGTACCTTTCTACACAATTTTGATATTCAAGCTTTAAATATCAGTTTAACACAAATTCTTTTGTTTCATGACGAGAAACTTTAGGAAACAGTTAGTTCAAATCAAAGCAGCTGAACCATGTGCAACTGGATTTTGAAAAAAGAAATGTCAATGTAATTTTAAAATTGAAAAAAGAAAAGGTTTGCTGAGTTACAAATGTAGACTACAAATGCTTCAACGGTCCGAATGGAAGACTATTTATCCAACTAAAATACTTTTGTCCAAGATGAAAGTAAGGAAAAACAACAAATGTTCATACTCTACTGATATGGTTCATGTAATTCAGCATTTTTGTCTTGAATGTCCAGTTGTGCAGCATTTGTGGACTTTTGTTGAAGGAACTATCCAGTGAGAATGTGCTATTAATGTAAAATATGCATCTTACACACATAATGTTTGGAAAGCAAAAATCATGTGTAAAAGAAAACATCCAGAAAATTAACCACGTTGTTTTAATAGCTAAGTATTTTTAAGAAAACAAACTCCAAGATTTGCTTGGCAATAATGTTTGAACAGCAGCTTCAAATCAGAAAAGTTGAATTAACACTAAAAATGCATTTAGAAGAAAATTTAGATTTTTTGTTTCAATTGTAAAGCACAGACACACACACAAGCTTCCACATACACCCCCACTCGCACACCACGCACACACCCCGCACCAAACTCACACGATGACATCAAGCTAAAAGAATACTTTACTCAATGGATGCAGCTAGGGGGAACATGTCAAGTCTTCTGTTGAAGTGCCTTCTTAAGACCACTCTTTTCTCCTCTGTACTCCCAGTGCCTTGCATGTGCAAGTGTGCATGCGGCTGCATGAAGTTTGTTTGTTTGTTTGTTTGTGTGTGTGTGTGTGTGTGTGTGCGAGCACATGTACGTATGTCCATGCATGCAAATATTTGTGTTGGAAATGATGTGAAAGACGTTGAATGATACGTTGCAGTTTATTTAGGTAATTTAGTAGGATCTCACTGTGCTTTTGGTCCAGTGTATGTTTTGTTGACCGTGATGTTTTTCTATTGCGCACTCAGGGCTCACATCAGTTTGTATGGCAAATACACTTTTACATCACATTACAATACCTATCACTAGCCGTCATGCAAGCAGTACATCTAGACAATCCTGTACCCTCTCCTACGTCATAACCTGAAAAATGATGGCAAACATGGTCATGAACTTCACACCTGTTTTACTTTTCACCTATCAAATCCACAGAGCCTCCACTCTGTGAGGGATGGCCAGCCTCCACTTAAGGAGGGAGCCGGCAGTGCACAATGCCAGGGCATCCAAGCGCAACTTCAAGTCGACAACAACAACCAGGTATTTATTCACATCACGTGTATTTGCTGAAGCTTGTCAAGTTGTGTCTTGTAAAGCCATGTCCTTAAAATTACACTCAGTGGAACATTTTAGTCACAATAAATTATCTGCAGTAAAATGTTATCTGTATGGCTCTTTGTACCTTTCTACACAATTTTGATATTCAGGCTTTAAATATCAGTTTAGCACAAATTCCTTTGTTTCATGATGAGAAACATTAGAAAAAAATTAGTTCAAATGAAAGCAGCTGAACCATGTGCAATTGGATTTTGAAAAAAGAAATGTAATTTTAAAATTAAAACAAAAAGGAAACAAAAAAGTTTGCTGACTTTACATTTTTAGATCACAAATGCTTCAATGGAAGAATATTTATGCAACTAATATACTTTTGTCTAAGATGAAAGTAAGCAAAAACAAATGTTCATACTGTACTGACATGGTTCATGTACTTCAGCATTTTTGTGCTGAATGTCCAGTTGTGCAGCATTTTTGGACTTTTGTTGAAGGAACTATCCAGTGAGAATGTGCCATTAATGTAAAATATGCATCTTACACACATAATGTTTGGAAAGCAAAAATCATGTGTAAAAGAAAACCACGTTGTTTTAATAGCTAAGTATTTTTAAGAAAACAAACTCCAAGATTTGCTTGGCTATAATGTTTGAACAGCAGCTTCAAATCACAAAAGTTGAATTAACAATAAAAAATGCATTTAGACGAAAAGTTTGATTTGTTTCAATCATAAGGCACAGACACACACGAAGACACACAAGCTTCCACATACACACACACACTCGCACACCACACACACACCCCGCACCCAACTTACACAATGACATCAATCTGAAAGAATACTTTACTGAATGGATGCAGCTAGGGGGAACATCTCAAGTCTTCTGTTAAAGTGCCTTCTTAAGACCACTCTTTTCTCCGCTGTACTCCGAGTGCCTTGCATGTGCAAGTGTGCATGCCACTGCGTGAAGTCTGTTTCTTTGTGCGTGCGCACTTATGTGCATGCATGCACATATTTGTGTTGGAAATGATGTGAAAGACGTTGCATGATACGTTGCAGTTTATTTAGGTAATTTAGTAGGATTTCACTGTGCTTTTGTTCCAGTGTATGTTTTGTTGACCCTAATGTTTTTCTATTGTGCATTCAGGGCTCACGTCAGTTTGTATGGCAAATACACTTTTACATCACATTACAATACCTATCACTAGCCGTCATGCAAGCAGTACATCTAGACAATCCTGTACCCTCTCCTACGTCATAACCTGAAAAATGATGGCAAACATGGTCATGAACTTCACACCTGTTTTACTTTTCACCTATCAAATCCACAGAGCCTCCACTCTGTGAGGGATGGCCAGCCTCCACTTAAGGAGGGAGCCGGCAGTGCACAATGCCAGGGCATCCAAGTGCAGCCTCAAGTCGACAACAACAACCAGGTATTTATTCACATCACGTGTATTTGCTGAAGCTTGTCAAGTTGTGTCTTGTAAAGCCATGTCCTTAAAATTACACTCAGTGGAACATTTTAGTCACAATACATTATCTGCAGTATAATGTTATCTGTATGGCTTGTTCGTACCTTTCTACACAATTTTGATATTCAAGCTTTAAATATCAGTCTAACACAAATTCCTTTGTTTCATGATGAGAAACTTTAGGAAACAATGAGTTCAAAAGAAAGCAGCTATACCATGTGCAATTGGATTTTGAAAAAAGAAATGTAATTTTAAAATTGAAAAAAAAAAAGAAACAAAAAAAAAGTTTGCCAAGTTACAAATGTACACTTTAAACTACAAATGCTTCAATGGAAGAATATTTATCCAACTAATATACTTTTGTCTAAGATGAAAGTAAGCAAAAACAACAAATGTTCATACTGTACTGACATGGTTCATGTACTTCAGCATTTTTGTGCTGAATGTCCAGTTGTGCAGCATTTTTGGACTTTTGTTGAAGGAACTATCCAGTGAGAATGTGCCATTAATGTAAAATATGCATCTTACACACACAATGTTTGGAAAGCAAAAATCATGTGTAAAAGGAAACATCAAAAAAATTAACCCCACTGTTTTAATAGCTAAGATGAGTATAAGTAGTTTTAAGAAAACAAACTCCAAGATTTGTTTGGCTATAATATTTGAACAGCAGCTTTTCAAATCAGAAAAGTTTAATTAACTTAAAAAATGCATTTAAAAGAAAACTTAGGTTTTGTTTTTAAATTGTAAAGCACAAACACACGCATGAACACACACAAGCCTCCACATACACACACTCACACACCAGTGTAATTGGTAATACACACACTTGCACACCACACACACACACTCATCGCTCCCCCGCCCCCAACCAAACTCACACAATGACATCAATCTGAAAGAATACTTTACTGAATGGATGCAGCTAGGGGGAACCTCTCAAGTCTTCTGCTTTAAGTGCCTTCTTAAGACCACTCTTTTCTCCTCTGTACTCCGAGTGCCTTGCATGTGCAAGTGTGCACGTGGCTGCGTGAAGTACGTTTGTTTGTGTGTGTGTGAGTGTGTGCACGTATGTGCATGCATGCACATATTTGTGTTGGAAATGACGTGAAAGACATTGAATGATATGTTGCAGTTTATTTAGGTAATTTAGTAGGATTTCACTGTGCTTTTGGTCCAATGTATCTTTTGTTGACCCTAATGTTTTTCTACTGTGCACTCAGGGCTCACGTCAGTTTGTATGGCAAATACACTTTTACATCACATTACAATACCTATCACTAGCTGTCATGCAAGCAGTACATCTATACAATCCTGTACCTGCTCCTAAGTCATATCCTGAAAAAAAGATGGCAAACATTGTCATGAACTTCACACCTGTTTTATTTTTCACCTATCAAATCGACAGAGCCTCAACTCTGTGAGGGATGACCAGCCTCCACTTAAAGAGGGAGCCGGCAGTGCACAATGCCAGGGCATCCAGGAGCAGCCTCAAAATGACGACAATGACCAGGTATTTATTCACATCAGGTGTATTTGCTGAAGCTTGTCAAGTTGTGTCCTGTAAAGTCATGTCCTTAAAATTACAGTCAGTGGAACGTTTTAGTCACAATAAAATCTCAGCAGTATAATGTTATCTGTATGGCTGTTCGAACCTTTCTACACAATTTTGATATTAAAGCTTTAAATATTGGTTTAACAGAAATTCATTTGTTTGAGGATGAGAAACTTTAGGAAATAATTAGTTAAAATGAAAGCTGAACCATGTGCAATAGGATTATGAAAAACGAAATGTAATTTTTTTTTTTTTTAAATGTTTGCAGAGTTACAAATGTACACTTTAGACTACAAATGCTTCAATGGAAGTTTTTGCACAATATTATGCAACTAATATATTTCTGTCTACGATGAAAGTAAAGAAAAACAACAAATGTTCATACTGTACTGATCTGGTTCAAGTAATTCAGCATTTTTGTGTTGAATGTCCAATTGTGCAACATTTTTGGACTTTTGTTGATCCAGTGAAAATGTGGTATTAATGTAAAATATGCATCTTACAGACATATTGTTTGGAAAGCAAAAATCATGTGTAAAAGAAAACATCAAGAAAATTAACCCTACTGTTTTAATGGCTAAGTTGAGTATTAAGTTTTTCAAGAAAACAAACTCAAGATTTGCTTGCCTAAAATGTTTGAACAGCCGCTTCAAATCAGAAAATTTTAATTAACACTAAAAATGCATTTAGAAGAAAATTTTAATTTTGTTTTTAAATTGTAAAGCACAGACACACACACTTGTACACCACACACACACTCCCCCCCCCCCCCCCCCCCCAAACTCACAGAATGACATCAATCTCAAAGAATACTTTACTGAATGGATGCAGCTAGGGGGAACCTCTCAAGTCTTCTGCTTGAAGTGCCTTCCTAAGACCACTCTTTTCTCCTCTGTACTCCGAGTGCCTTGCATGTGCAAGTGTGCATGCAGCTGTGTGAAGTTTGTGTGTGTGTGTGCGCACATATGTGCATGCGTGCACATATTTGTGTTGGAAATGATGCGAAAGACTTTGAATGATACGTTGCAGTGTATTTAGGTAATTTAGCTGGATTTCACTATGCTTTTGGTCCAGTGTATGTTTTGTTGACCCTAATGTTTTTCTACTGCGCACTCAGGGCTCACGTCAGGTTGTATGGCAAATACACTTCTACATCACATTACAATACCTATCACTAGCTGTCATGCAAGCAGTACATCTATACAATCCTGTACCTATTCCTACGTCATATCATGAAAAAAAGATGGCAAACATGGTCATGAACTTCACACCTGTTTTATTTTTCACCTATCAAATCGACAGAGCCTCAACTCTGTGAGGGATGACCAGCCTCCACTTAAAGAGGGAGCCGGCAGTGCACAATGCCAGGGCATGCAGGAGCAGCCTCAAGACGACGACAACGACCAGGTATTTATTCACATCATGTGTATTTGCTGAAGCTGTCAAGTTGTGTCCTGTAAAGCCATGTCCTTAAAATTAGTCAGTGGAACATTTTAGTCACAATAAAATCTCAGCAGTATAATGTTATCTGTATGGCTGTTCATACCTTTCTACACAATTTTGATATTAAAGCTTTAAATATTGGTTTAACAGAAATTCCTTTGTTTGAGGATGAGAAAACTTTAGGAAATAATTAGTTGAAATGAAAGCAGCTGAACCATGTGCAATTGGATTATGAAATACAAAACATAATTTTAAAATAAAAAAATGTTTGCAGTTACAAATGTACACTTTAGACTACAAATGCTTCAATGAAAGTTTTTACACAATATTTTTGTCCATGATGGAAGTAACGAAAAACAACAAATGTTCATACTGTACTGATATGGTTCATGTAATTCAGCATTTTTGTGTTGAATATCCACTTGTGAAGCATTTTTGGACTTTTGTTGATCCAGTGAGAATGTGGTATTAATGTAAAATATGCATCTTACAGACATATAGATGAAAGTTAGGAAAAACAACATATGTTCATACTGTACTGACATGCTTCATGTAATTCAGCATTTTTGTGTTGAATATCCAGCTGTGCAGCATTTGTGGACTTTTGTTGAAGGAACTATCCAGTGAGAATGTGGTATTAATGTAAAATATGCATCTTACATAATGTTTGGAAAGCAAAAATCATGTGTAAAAGAAAACATAAAGAAAATTAACCCCACTGTTCTAATAGCTAAGATAAGTAGTTTTAAGAAAACAAACTCCAAGATTTGCTTGCCTATAATATTTGAACAGCAGCTTTTCAAATCAGAAAAGTTTAATTAACTTTAAAATGCATTTAAAAGAAAACTTAAATTTTGTTTTTAAATTGTAAAGCACAGACACACACGGACACACACAAGCCTCCACATACACACACTCGCACACCACACACACACACTCATCGCACCCCGCCCCCAACCAAACTCACAGAATGACATCAATCTGAAAGAATACTTTACTGAATGGATGCAGCTAGGGGGAACATCTCAAGTCTTCTGCTTGAAGTGCCTTCTTAAGACCACTCTTTTCTCCTCTGTACTCCGAGTGCCTTGCATGTGCTAGTGTGCACGCGGCTGCGTGAAGTACGTTTGTTTGTGTGTGTGTGCGTGTGTGCGCGGATGTGTATGCGTGCACATATTTGTGTTGGAAATGATGAATGAAGACGCTGAATGATATGTTGCAGTTTATTTAGGTAATTTAGTAGTGCCTTCTTAAGACCACTCTTTTCTCCTCTGTACTCCCCGAGTGCCTTGCATGTGCAAGTGTGCACGTGGCTGTGTGAAGTTTGTGTGTGTGTGTGTGTGCGCGCATATGTGCATGCGTGCACATATTTGTGTTGGAAATGATGCGAAAGAATTTGAATGATACGTTGCAGTGTATTTAGGTAATTTAGCTGGATTTCACTGTGCTTTTGGTCCAGTGTATGTTTTGTTGACCCTAATGTTTTTCTACTGCGCACGTCAGGTTGTATGGCAAATACACTTCTACATCACATTACAATACCTATCACTAGCTGTCATGCAAGCAGTACATCTATACAATCCTGTACCTGCTCCTACGTCATATCCTGAAAAAAGATGGCAAACATGGTCATGAACTTCACACCTGTTTTATTTTTCACCTATCAAATCGACAGAGCCTCAACTCTGTGAGGGATGGCCAGCCTCCACTTAAAGAGGGAGCCGGCAGTGCACAATGCCAGGGCATGCAGGAGCAGCCTCAAGACGACGACAACGACCAGGTATTTATTCACATCATGTGTATTTGCTGAAGCTTGTCAAGTTGTGTCCTGTAAAGCCATGTCCTTAAAATTAGTCAGTGGAACATTTTAGTCACAATAAAATCTCCACACTCCACCTTCCGACAGCCATACAACTGAACAGTCTCTGTCCCCGACTGACCTTTCTCTGCACTGTATAAAGAGATCTCTTGGGATGACAAAGGTGGAGCAACAAATAAAATGTGTGAGGTTATTAATCACTGAGCAAAACCTAAGCTTAACCCATTTCCTGCCAATAGAAAATCAGTTGCCTTTAGAATATCGAACGGCATGTAGCTTAAATTCCAACATGTCATGAACCAAAATTCTAAAACTGAACACCTTTACAGATACTGTACTGTATGCAGCTTATGAAAGTTATATGGCCTTGGTCCACCTCTCACATGCTTTCTCTACTGACAACAACTAAACATTCTGAGAAGCAAACAGAGTCCATCAGGACTATACATTCTGCCAGGTCTGGCCACATAATTTATTATAATTATCTCTGATCCTTTGTGCTCCACACTGGCTTCCTGATGAATCCTGTGTTTCGTACAAAATTCTTCTTCTTACTATTAAATCAATCAAGAACCAAGCCCCTTCCCTCCGATCTCTCTGATCTCATCCACCTGTGTTCTGCCTCACCAACTCTACTCATGTGCTTATACTCAATAAATTCCTTCATCTTCCATCTGCTCATCTCAAGTCTTCTGCTTGAAGTACTTTCTTAAGACCACACTTTTTTTTACTCTGCACCCAGAGTGCCTTGCATGTGCAAGCATGTGTCTGGCTGGTGCAGTTTGTGTGTGTGTGGGCGTGTGCGCATATGTGTGTGTTTGTGTATATGTGCGTGTCCATATGTGTGTGTGTGTGTGTGTGTGTGTGTGTGTGTGTGTGTGTGTGTGTGTGTGTGTGTGTGTGTGTGTGTGTGTGTGTGCATTCATGCACATATTTGTGTTGGAAATTATGTGAAAGATGTTGAATGATGTGTTGTAATGCGTTTAGGTAGTTTTGTAGGATTTCATTGTGCTTTTGGTTGTGTATATGTTTTGTTGACCCTAATGTTCATCAGTCCAGCAATATGCAGTGTCTCCACAAAGCAGTTTTTTTGACAAAATGAAATCTTAGACAAATGCACAAAAATGGCAAGCTGCTTATTTTTCTTAACAAAAATGAAAAAATATTCCTTTTCAGCACGCTGGCGGGCAGAGACCACCCAAGGCAGAAAACCTTGCAGTAGCTCTCAGGGGAAACTGCGCCTTTGCAGAACGTTCCCACAGTTCTACTGGACAATGGATCAAATATGATCAGGCTCATCTTCTTCAAATATGCTCATGCACAAAAAGACCAAGCCTTGGAAAGCATTGCAGGGGCTGGAATCGAAACAAAGTGCAGGATGTACTCAATCAAAAACTGAGAGACTATTATGTCCGTGAAAAACTGAATTTAAATGAAACAGTGTTAGTTTACACAGATGGGGCTGACCAAGAAAATGGATCGGGGTGGGGCTACCAAGCTGTTCACGGGCAAAATGTTATCTGTGAAGGGGTTGGTGGTTATAACCATCGTAAAAACAGCCAGGACATGGAAGCTGAGGCTGTCTGGCATGTCCTATCATGGCTGGTTAGGAGCAAGAGGAACACAACTGGATTTTTTAAACATGTAATGATTTTAATGGACTGCAAGAGCATAATTGATAAAATTAACAACCAATTAGTGAGACAGGAGTGGTTAGGTCTGCTGAATGAACTCTGTTCAGCTGAGGATTTCTGCTTAACCTGGATGTATGTTCCAGCGCATTGTGGAATTCCTGGCAATGAGGCAGCAGACAACTTTGCATCAGATGGATGCAAAATATTTCATTCATCCTCCTCAAGAGATGCGACTTGAATAAGTCTTGTGAAATGCAGCCATGTTTTAACTGAAGCATAATGATAAAATGTTATGCAGTATGTGAGCAAGTGCTCTTTCTACATGTTTTTACAGTAATCCCGCCCCGGTTACCAGATCCACACAATTTTAGTACTGTACTCCTAGTAACCTGGGAACCGAAGCAGACGATGCTTTTGTTTTGAAGCGCTGCATGTAGCGTAAGCCTAACGTCTCATGGCTTCACACAGCTGACCGGCTGATAGCCGGTGCGTGCCAGATTCAAACCTAATTTTCCCCCTTCACATTCTGATCGCTTCTTGTTTGTTTGCCTATTCCTTTTTATGCACCAAAGCCATGTGTAATATAATTTGGCATCTACTAGAGATTGCACTTTATTCTGATGTGAGTTTTTAGTAACATTAATATTTTGTACATTGTGTTAGTTGTGATTTAGTTGTCCAAATCTGTTTATAGACAGGTGCAAGCCATGCTTTCCACTCTTGTTGTAAATACAATAAGTCATGTGTGTACATTTTGTTTGCATAGTTTAAAAGGTTGTAATTGTAGCTTTTATTTGATGTTTTTCATGTTTTAATTAGTTTAGTTATTGTTGAGGAAACTGTATTTGTGCGGGCCACGGAAACACAACTGTCAGCCTTTTTGTGGTCCAGAGGGCCGATTTGACTGTAGTGATAGTGTGTGTTCCTTGTGGCCCACGCCGTTCTCTTATCTATGTGTGCACGTGAGGATTTTGTATGTGCAGAAAATTGTCAGCTGCAGTAGAATAAAACCTGCTGTGGTCTCCATTTTTACTGACTCCGCTGCCTGTGTCCTGTCCTTCTACCACTCCACTCCATTACATGTTTATAGACAGGCGCAAGCCCCACTTCCAACGCTTGGTGCAAATTAAATAAGTCATGTCTGGACAGTTTGTTTGCATGATTTAAAAGGTTGTAATTTTAGCTTTTATTTGATGTTTTTTGTGGTTTAATTAGTCTAGTTATTGTAGTTATTGTTTAGTTATTGTTTAGTTGTTGTAAATAAAAAATTAAATAAAAAAATGATTTGTGAATGTTGTGATGAATATTGTTTCCAAAAAAGACTCAGTAATGGCTGTCCTTGTTTTGTTAATAATCTTGAGTTGGTTCATCACGTTTTACTATCTCAGAGAAGGAAGGCAAAGTACCAAAAGGCCAATACACTTTTTTTCGAAATGTGTACTATTGAGTTTTGGAAAGAAATTTAAGCACTTTGCGCTGGTCAATACTAAAAAGAATAAATAATAATCCAAGTAGAGCGTTGAAACACTAAGTCTCCTTTGGCTAATAACTATGTGAAATCAATGCAATCATACTTTAACAAAAAAGAGAATTGCACCACAAAATTCGTAGTAACACAATTTCTCTGTCACAGAAATCAGTACTGATGATCATTGACAAATAGCATCTTGCAGAAACAAAAACAACAAAACAACTGGGCGCAGCAGCCTTCTAATGACTGTTGATCACTTTGGAAATTGGAAATCAGCGGCCTCAAAAGCAAGATTTTAACAAAAATTGTGACTGGGTCACATGCTTTGCCTGCTGACCTGAAAATTCTATATTAAAATTAAAAAAAAAAATACTAGATACTCACAATTAAACACAGTCACACACTAACATGATTTATTTTTTTTAAAGCGGGGGGGGGTGGGGGGGGTAGAGAAGCATCATCAAATCAAGATGTGGGTCCACATGTCCAACAACTCTGTGCACCTCAGCCAACTCTCAACGACCACCACTCAAGGAACAAAAACCTGGGACTGCTTGTGCCAATAGCGATGCCTGTCTCACATCTCACGTCCCCGCTGCATGCAGCAGCTGACACAGATGATGGAGAAACGAGGACAACCACCTGAGGGACTAGAAATAAACCAAAAATCCAACACCTCTGACAGGCCAAAGTAACACCAGCAGTTCCTGCACAACTCAAAACAACTACAAACGACAAACAATATCCCAGAGACAGCCACAACTAGAAATGATGATAACCCAGAGACAGCCACAACTACAAACGACAAATGACAATAACCCAGAGACAGCCACAACTACAAATGACGATAACCCAGAGACAGCCACAACTACAAACGATGATAACCATGAGCCAGCCACAACTACAAATGACAAAAGATGATAACCCAGAGACAGCCACAACTACAAATGATGGTAACCATGAGCCAGCCAGTGTAAAGGCTTGTGATGCTAATCTGAAACAGAACGAAGCCCAGAGCGCTCTTGTGGAATCAACAAACAAGGGAGTTAACTAGGGGTTGCACTGTCTTTTACAGATTTGCATGAAATGATGCAAAACATTACGTATTTTGCGTCAGTGGTACAAAAAATGCGTAACAGCATAACAGAGCGCACAAAGCCAAAATGGAGGAGTAACTTGAAATGATGTAGCTGACAATCTGTAAAGTGAGCAGATGAAAATAGTTTTTCAAAAAGTCTATCTGTGGAGGTGGGAAAAAAAGTGGAAATGTTAAGTAAATATGCCTACATAAAAAGTTTGAATAGATCAAAACATTGCAGGCAACATCATATTTCCAAGATGATGTCGACTGCAGACGATGTCGGCAAACCCAGTTCTCATTGTCTACCATGGGATTTGGTAATGAGATGAAGTTGAAATCAAGGCTTCCGCCATTTTCTCTCATTCATATCCAGTGTCAACGAGCGTTTTGTTTTCTGTTTTGTAGTCTTCTACTGTTAAGTAAATTCCAATATACACTGATTGATTACGCATATTGGGTCGTTCTGAATTCCATGTATGGGATCATGTCCTCTGTTGACTGACCTGAAATTATCACTGAGCAGTTTGGCAAGATACGCAATTTCTGGCAAGATACGCAATAGATACGGGTTAAATTTGATTTCAAATATTAATTAACCATTCTTCGGGAAAGTAAGCAAATTTTACTCACGGGGACTACCAACTGTAAGGGGCATGGATCAGATCTGAGGGAGGAAAAGTATCGCCTTAAAGACCGAAATTACAGTAGCTTACGCAATTATTTCCTTGTCCAGATTCCACCCTTCACTGACTGGACTTGCAAGGTGTTGTCATTTTGCGTACGGTGATGCAGTGATGTGGCTAAAATGCGTATGGGACCTAAAAAATGTAATATTTACCCAAACATTTGCAATGATTAGTGCTTGATTAGTGCTTGAATACGTAACACAAGTACAACAAAGACCTGTCACCTACAGTAATTCTCACCTGGCATGCGTGTAAATACAAGGTACATAAACCTCACCAGAGCCAGAGGTACATCCTCTTGTACATCTTGTACAGATGTACATCATTTCAAGTTCTAATTAACTCCCTTGTGTGCTGATTGTGTGACACTAAGACTTAATATACTGGCCAATGGCAGTGGGAATATTGCAATGAATCATGGAGGAAGAAGGGAAAAGATGGAAAAGACAAAAACTGTGAGTTCATCACATGAAGACATGGATGTTGTCAGACCCCCTGCCCGGGGAAAGGGAAAACCTCTACATAGGCCTAATGATCACAACAACGGCAGCCCCCTGATGAGGATCACCACTGAGTCCTCACCAAGGTAATGGTTGCCCCATGATGAGGTTCCACCACTTTTCCTCACCAAGTTAATGGTTGCCCCCTGATGAGGTTCCACCACTGAGTCCTCACCAAGCTAACAGCAGCCCCCTGATGAGGTTCCACCACTGAGTCCTCACCAAGCTAATGGTCTCACCCTGATGACGTTCCACCATCGGTCCTCACCAAGCTAATGGTCTTCCCCCGATGAGGTTCCACCACTAAGTCCTCACCAAGCTAATGGTCTCCCCCTGATAGGTCCCACCACTGAGTCCTCACCAAGCTAACGGCAGCCCCCTGATGAGGTTCCACCACTGAGTCCTCACCAAGGTATCACAAAAGAAGCAAAATGTTTATTGTAAGTTTGAAATTCAAGTTAGCTGTAAACAACATGTTGCTCAGTTATAAAGAAAAGGTGACCCTTTGAAGTTTGATACAGCAATCCAATTTATTTAATTGTCTAAGATTAATATTAGTACTTGTAGCAAAAATATATGTGCGTAGATTAAAAAATAGCAGACCATTAGAATTACACAGAAATTATATTTCCTTTTGACCACGGACAGAAATTTAAAACACAAACTGAGAAATCTGATAAGACTCATCTTTATCCTATACATGCCAAGTACACACATGTACCTGGGTTTGTGTTACCTGGTAATTTCCGGTATTTTACCTGTTAAGATCAAATATGACTCGAGTGCAATGGGTTTGTTTGGATGCAGAGAATAGCGTCCTAGTTCCCATTGTGCCTCACATCGAGATGATCCCAAAGCACTTCACAATGGGAACTAGGACGCTATTCTCTGCGTCCAAACAAACCCATTGCACTCGAGTCATATTTGAGTCGAAATGAGTGAGTGTAGCTTTGCACAGCACATTCTGAAAATCCACCAAAGTGCTTACAGCACTGTTCAGTTGTTGACATGGCTGGTGCCACATGGAACTGCTGCTGTCTCAGGCACATTTTGTGTACACCACCAGTACAATGAGGCACCAGTTTACAGTGTCACTTATTTGAAGCCACATGTGTAGGGCGCATGTGTGTTTAGCTGTAACCTGCCTGTCACCAGCACTCTTTGGCAGAACAACCAGGCAATTTTATGCGCGACTGCAGTAATGCAGGGATGAAACGGATACCACAATAAGAGTCAGCACAGAAAGCTGACCCTGGAGAAAACAGTTCTGCTGCTCCTGCTGGGATTTGAACCTGAGACATTTCAGTCCAACACTCCATCACCGAGCTATCATCACACCCCATATATTACATGTATTAAAAATATTATATCTAAATTCAACTAGTTCATAGATATTTAAAATATTATATTCAAATTCAAATAGGTCATAGATACTAAAAATATTATATCTGAATTCAACTAGGTCATAGATATTAAAAATATTATATCTGAATTCAACAAGGTCATAGATATTAAAAAATATTATATCTGAATTTAACAAGGTCATAGATATTTCAAATATTCAAGCAGGTTGTATGTAGATCCTGTGCTAAACCTTCCAGAGAGACAGCAAGTAAAAATAGCCATTCAACTTCAAGAGGCGTGTGTCAAGTTCACAATGTTTGGAGGAGCAGTGGACAGATAGATATAGTCTATTTTTAACGCTGATGACAATTGTTAACACTGATCACTGAAACGACTGTTAACACTGATCGCTGATAATTGTCAACACTGATCAATGATGACGATTTTGTTCTGAATGTCCAAAGAAACCTCTTACAGTTTATTAGGGACCGGGGTGGGGAGTGAGGGTAGGGTAGTTATCCCCATGTTTACTCGCTCCAAATGTTTTCGATTGCTCGAAAAATGTGAACCACCACCAGAACAATGAATATTCATGTGGTAAGGAACCCTCCAAAGGGGAGTAACTTGCACACTCTGAAAACTTAATGTCTCAACAGTTGTGGGGAACACCGGCACAGCAAGTCAACTATGAGTTGTTGTTTTTTGTTTTGTTTTCATCAGGGTGAATGATGAAGTGCAGTGGAGCACGGTGAGTCAGCGGTGAGTTTTTTTTTTGTTTTTTTTTTTTTTTTTTTACCAGGGTGAATGGGGAGGTGCAGTGGAGCATGATGAGGCTACCATGAGTTTTTTTTTTTTTATCAGGGTGAGTGGGGAGGTGCAGTGAAGAATGATGAGTCAACCATGAGGGGTTTTATCAGGGTGAATGATGAAGTGCAGTGGAGCATGACAAGTCAACCATGAGGTTTTTTTTATCAGGGTGAATGGAGAAGAGCAGTGGAACATGGCAACAGCAGAAATACTGGAGCAAGCAACAGTGGAAAAGTACTGGATCAGGCAACAGTGGAAAAGTACAGGATCAGGCAACAGTGGAAAAGTACCGGATCTCAGCACACTCCAGTCGCACAGCTTCAGAGACACTGGATCTTCTCCCCCTAAAAAGGTCAGTATGCCAGCAAAGATAAAGAGGTGTAAACTACAGGCCCCCTAAAAAGGTCAGTTGGCCAGCAAATATAAAGAGGTGTAAACTACAGGCACACAACAACCCATGCATTGGTATGTCAAAAACCAATTTCCATTCTGTTTTTTGGTACCTATTTATATTCCATGAGCATTCACCCATGTTGGAACCTGCTTAAATCACTTACAACTATAATATGAGCAGGGTGACCTATTTTTATTCCCCAGGCCGACATAGGAATCTGCATCGGTAATAAAACAGTTAAGAACATATAGGGGAGGATTTGAAAAAATAAAGGTGAATGGACTGGGAAAGTCCAAATTAGGACAAGCAAGCAATCCCTGACAATGGGCAAAGCATGGGTGGCTATATTCTGACCCACTCCAGGCTTTAACTTTAAACCGAGAGCTTTTGTCTGCTACAGGTTCTCTGCAGAGGGGACCTCAATCATGAGGGTTTTTATCCGGGTGAATGGGGAGGAGCAGCGGAGCGAGGCAACAGCGGCAAAAGTACAGGATTAGGCAACAGTGAAAAAGTACAGGAACTCAGCACACTGCAGTCACACAGCTTCAGAGACACTGGATCTTCTCCCCCTAAAAAGGTCAGTAAATATAAAGAGGGCGTAAACTACAGGCACAAAATAACCCATGCATTGGTATATCAAAAACAAATTTCCACTCCGTTCTTTGGTACCTGTTTATATTCCATCAGCATTCACCCATGTGGGAACCTGCTTAAATTGCTTGCAACTATAATATGTGACCCACTCTCACAAAACCAGTGCTAACACGTTTTTTGGTATTTTGAGATATATACAATTTTGAAAACTGCAGATTCTGGTTATTATTTTGGTGTTTAAATGAAGACTGTCATCCAAAAAGTATTGAAGTTGTGGTCATTTGAAGTTGCTAAGCGTAATGGCAGCCATTTTCAGAAAATGGCTCTGGAAGATTTTATGTCTTTTTGCATAATTTCCATAGCAAACTTCCTGATTTTTATCATGGTATCACTTTGGATATATTAGCATATATGCAGAGGCACCCCCCAAATATTTTTAATTGGTCTTTATGTGGTGAATCATAACCATCTTCATCACAAAATTCTGGCATGTTGCTGTATACACTGTCGCCACCTAAATGAATGATTCCTGCATCAAGATGGGCAGCAATGAGAGCTATTTTAATGTTTGATTAATTATGAGGGACAAGGTCACAAGACGGCGTCCACAAACCACAACCACAACTGTGTGTTTGGGAGTGCCAACCCATATATACACCACACACGAAGGTTGTGAAACCATCTGCTAGTCCAAATGTTGATCGCTGTGCCCTTTTCTGTCTTCGGTCCCTGTATGTGAAATGACCTTCCCCTTCCTCTCCAACAGAAACCCTCTCTGGACTCATTCAAGTCATGCCTCAGAACATTTCTTTTCCCCAAAACTAGAGCCATGTTTTCCATTCTGTGCTGCTGTCTTCATCCATCTCAAGTCTGTTTGCTGCCTGTTTTAAAGTTGTGTGTAAATTAAACTTGATATAGTCAGTATGCTGGTGTGTGCAGGTGCCTGTGTGTGTGTGTGTGTGTGTGTGTGTGTGTGTGTGTGTGTGTGTGTGTGTGTGTGTGTGTGTGTTTGTGTGCATGTATGCACTTAGAATAGTCGCTATGTACAAGATTTTGTGCTTTATCAATGCTTTAATTATTATAATGATAATTATTTCAAGAACTAGTACGCTTAAATTCATGTTCAGTTTCAAGTGCCTGTGGTCACAGTGTTCTGTTAAATGCAACACTGCTAGCCAATACCTGTTCTTAATGTCAGTCAGTGCAGTGTGGTTTGAGAGTAGAATATAACAGTGCTAGTTCATCAGTTATAGTTGTAGTTTACTCAAGAACCTGTGGTTGCAGTGTCGACTGCAACAGGATCTAGTGCTTGTGTTATTCCAGTACCATTTTAGCCCAGTGGTTAACTGCAAGGTCCACAGATTTTATTTCAAAAGAATGCAATGCGGTAAAGCATCATTCGTGCTGCACTGATTTATTCAGGGCTGCTATGGTGATTGTCGCAATGTCCTGATCAATGCAACAGTGCTAGTCAATCAATACCTGTTCAATACCTGTTCTTAATCACTGCTGGGTGGTTTGAGGGTTGAATATAATGGTGCTAGTTTGGCATTTACAATTGTATGTTAGTCAGGAACCTGTGGTTGCAGTGTCCGTTGTGACAGTATCTAGCGTTTCCATTATTCCAGTACCATTTAAGTCCAGGGGTTAACTGCGCAGCCCATGGATTTTTTTCAAAAGAATGCAATATGGTAAAGCATCATTCATGCTGCATTGGATTTATTCAGTATCATTATCAGTGCCATTTTTTTATACTAAGTTGTAAAGGCGATCCCCACTGGGTGGCATCATTACGTGGTGCTCTGCCCAGATATTGATATCATATGGTAAAGCATCATTCATGCTGCATTGGATTTATTCAGTATCATTATCAGTGCCATTTTTTAATACTAAGTTGTAAAGGCGATCCCCACTGGGTGGCATCATTACGTGGTGCTCTGCCCAGATATTGATATCATAGGGTGATCCCCCTTAGGTGACACTTACGCTCTGGCCAAATGCACACTCGTGTTGCACAACAGTTTGCAAGTAGCGATTGGTTCAAGTTTAATCTACGCAATCTGTCAACAGCACTCAGCCGGTAAGTACAGAAGTAGTAAAGGGGTGTGTACTGCATGAAGCTGTTCAGCTTTGTGTGGTTTTAAAACTTCAGGGGACTGTCCTTTTAGAACTCATCATGTGGTATGGCTGCTCTTCTTCCCTTGTGTCCGTCACAAAACAGCTTTTAAATGGCAATTTGGCTTTGCACTGAATGTACATTACCTTGCCAAACTTTAAATACAAACAAACAAACAAAACCATTCTAGCACCTTAAAGGCTGTATTACTTGGCAGCTTAAAGATCAAATCCTGTAGACACTGAGCTGGGTCTTTATCCAACATGGCTGCCACCACTGAATGCCCTTGTTGGGTGCGCGCCGACAGTGACCATGGTGCAGTCTTTCACGTTTCTCCCACGCGGTTCGCCACTCTTATTCTTAACAACGCACACTCTGAAATTCTCACATTCACCAGGTAGGTGCGACAGTGACAGGAATGGATGTATTCACACGTAAACTATCAGCGTCATACAATCTGAATGGTTTGGAGGCTTTAAAGGCTTTTGCTTGCTGGGTTGTTCATACTTAATGCCCAGATAACCATGTCCATTACATCTAAGCAAAAACCACCTGGAGTAAAGGTAGTCACCTGTTATTTGGTGCCCAGATAACCATGCCCATTATATCTTAGAAGTGAAAAGCCACAAAGAGTAGAGGTAGTAACTTGATAGTTGATATTTATTATTTAATGTATCCAGTGAATCACGCCAGTTCATCAGGGTTAAAACATGAGAAGGAGAAAGAAAGAAAAAACATCAATAGTCCTGGAGCATGTGGACAATATCGGTAACACACTGTGCCAGGTGTGTTTGCTAAGGATGCAAACTGGTTAAAATATAATTAAAATAACCTAACTTTCAGCTCCTTGCTCATGTAAATCTTCTTTTTACACAGACTTGTAAAAATAAATGCTTCGCAGCTTTCAAGTTATGAGAAAAGAGTGGGACCACCCAACGTTAAGCTGTTCAATTTCTGGGACTTTATATTTTCCTTTTGTTGCCTTTTACTTGCCTCGTCTTTTTTCTTCTTCTTTTTCTCCAGTAAAAGCTGCAACTTGTGTGTGTAACTGAGCAGTCCCTTGCTCTGGCGATGATGCAAGTTAAATATTTATCCCCCTTCTGCACAGTCTCTGTTGACCAGGATCATGAAATTCCCCAACTTTCCAACACCTTGCCCCACAAAAGACATTTTCCACAAACTTTCCAGGCCTGGGAAAAGGCCTCTCAGTTTTCCCAAATTTATGACAACTGTACGAACCCTGCTTAAGCTTGATGTCTCTGTGCAAATTCAGCCGTTTTCTTTCCATCAACTTGAGGATTGTGGAGAAAGAAAATATAGTTCTTTCTGTATTGTTGACTGCGGAAAAAGAAATAACACTTTTTGCACTCATCCCTCTCAGTGCCAGTACCAAGAAGACTAAACATGCTTCGTCTTATTTTGTGCTGCTACCATGACTTGTCTCAGGAGGATCCATGGAGGGGAATGTTGGGTGGGAGGGCTACTTTAAACATGTTTAATACCACTGGTAATAATAATGGTAATAATAATAACAGAATATTTATGGCGCCCCATTTCATACGAGCCCAGAGCCCTTACAAAGATGTAAGTATAATTATGTTTATTTCATCACACACACACACACACACACTACAAATACATGTATTACTGGTCATGGGTTGGTATGCTGGGAAGAAAACAACAGATCAGTATGCAGAGGAGAAGAGATGGGTTTTCAGTTTTGACTTGAAAGAAGAGAGTGAAGACGAATGCCTGACACTAGTGATAGAGAGAGGAAGAGAGTTCCAGATCACAGGTCCAATGCACTGAAAGGATTTCTTCCCCTGGGTCCTTCTGCCCATCCTAGGAACACGGAAGATCTGAGTATATAAGGTTGAGCAAAGACAGCAAGAAGCAGAGTAGAGATAAATTATATTAATATAATAATAATGTAAGTATATATATTCTAAATGAGTCCACTTCAGATAGCTTTACTGCAGCCCAGTCCACAGTTAAGCCATGTCGTAACTGAGCAGACAACTTGTATGCTTACTTGTGCACACACTCAATGTGCATGAAAACAGAACTGCTTCTCAATGTCAGTATGAACAGTTTTGATTTGTGTGCAGACAGAACTGCTCTTTAATCAGTTAATGTTATAAAACTGCTCCTTAATCAGTTAATGTTACAGAACTGCTCCTTAATCAGTTAATGTTATAGAACTGCTACTTAATCATCTAATGTTATAGAACTGCTCTTTAATCAGTTAATGTTATAGAACTGCTCCTTAATCTGTTAATGTTATAGAACTGCTCTTTAATCAGTTATGTTACAGAACTGCTCCTTAATCAGTTATGCTCCTTAATCAGTTATGCTCCTTAATCAGTTAATGTTATAGAACCGCCCCTTAATCATCTAATGTTATAGAACTGCTCTTTAATCAGTTATGTTATAGAACTGCTCCTTAATCAGTTAATGTTATAGAACTGCCCCTTAATCATCTAATGTTATAGAACTGCTCTTTAATCAGTTATGTTATAGAACTGCTCCTTAATCAGTTAATGATATAGAACTGCTCCTTAATCAGTTAATGATATAGAACTGCTCCTTAATCAGTTAATGTTATAGAACTGCCCCTTAATCATCTAATGTTATAGAACTGCTCGCTAATCAGTTATGTTATAGAACTGCTCCTTAATCAGTTAATGATATAGAACTGCTCCTTAATCAGTTAATGTTATAGAACTGCCCCTTAATCATCTAATGTTATAGAACTGCTCGTTAATCAGTTATGCTATAGAACTGCTACTTGTTATAGAACTGCTCTTTAATCAGTTATGTTATAGAACTGCTCTTTAATCAGTTATGTTATAGAACTGCTCCTTAATCATCTAATGTTATAGAACTGCTCCTTAATCATCTAATGTTATAGAACTACTCCTTAATCAGTTATGCTCCTTAATCATCTAATGTTATATAACTGCTCCTTAATCAGTTATGTTATAGAACTGCTCCTTAATTGCTTAATGTTATAGAACTGCTCCTTAATCACTTAATGTTATAGAACTGCTCTGTAATCAGTTATGCTCCTTGCTCATCTAATGTTATAGAACTGCTCTTTAATCAGGTAATGTTATGGAACTGCTCCTTAATCCATTAATGTAATAGAATTGCTCCTTAATCAGTTAATGTTATAGAACTGCTCCTTAATCACTTATGTTAATATGAACAGCACTGATTCTGAACTATCATGACATATGTTTAATATAGTGCATAAACTATGCTAATGCACTTGTAGTAAAAAAAAAAAAAAACAGTTTTTTTTTGTTTTGTTTTTTTAAAGTCTCATATTATCTTTTTGGTTACATTTAAGCAGAAGCAAGTATTCTTTTAGCAGAGCATCAACAGATTGATGCCATAATTTCTCCAATAGGCTGACAGAACTTCCTATGCAGGCTTTGCTTGTTGATTTGACACAAGTGCTCTAGGACTTGTTCTGTTTTAGAGTACACTACATGTCCATAAATTACATTTACAACACCCCTTTCCTCCAAAGACAGACGTGTTTTTCACAACACGAGCAGCCACAAAATGTAACAGTGTGAAAATGCCTCTTTTTCCAAACAGAGTGAGAGAGATTGATCAACCAACAAAGGTGACACCACTCAGAGGACATCATATGAACACAACAACAAAGACCGGAATCGCCTACAGCAACTCTCACCTGGATGCAAGTAAATACCAGGTAATAATAATAATAGTAATAGTTAACGTATTTATACAGCGCAAAATCTTGTCTGGAGCGATTATTCTAAGCGCACGTGTATACATGTACACACACAGACATGACGGGCAACAGCCAATAAACCAGGACTTGTGGCGGTGGAAGACAGCAGCGTGTGGAGCGGGAAACCTAGCGGGTCTATTGTTTCGGCAAAAGAAATGCCTTGTGGTTAGATTTGAATGAGTGCGAAGAGGGTTGGTCTCAGAAAGGATGCCAATGGTCATTCCGCACTGAGGGGCTTTAGATGGAAAAGGGTGAGATCCAACAATCAAGTCTGGTACCAGGACACACGCTGAGCATTGCCTTCCGGCACCTTCCTCCAAACTCTGCCAGATTTAGTTACATCACTGAAGGGGAATTCTTCATCTCCACGCAGCTGTCCACCGACATGGTCAGCGCCCTCTGAAAGGCTCAGGTACTAATATGACTGTAGAAGTATCCTAGTGCCCAAGCATGTGTGCAAACATGAGAGAAAACCACCCCAGATAAAAATAAAAAAATAAAAAATAGAGTTCCATCTTGATTCAAACGATTGTGGTTTTGTTTACACTGGTGTAAACTTTGTTGGCGGCTATAAATGACACGCCTTGTTTTATTTGAGTTGTTTGCAAAAAAACTTACTACTGTTTGAGCACCAACGAAAAAACTGCTCGTTAGCTGACAGTTTTCTGGACCCTATGGTATAACTAAATACGGCAGTGGTTGAAGGAAGGTTGTCGTAAACCAGTGCTTGGAGTTTGGTACCAGGAATCTGGAGGCTGAGAGCATCACAGGCAGAGTGGTGACTATGGGAGGGTGTGAAAAGTTGAAGACAGCCGCAGAGATATACAACAGAGCAGTGTGCATGACACATTTATAGCAGAGAGTGTTTATCTTGTACTGAATTCTTTGTGGGGCTGGGAGCCAGTGAAGAAGCTGAAGCAAAGGGGTGATATTGTCAGTTTTCTTCTTTTTTTCAGCAGGAGGTGAGCAGCACAGTTCTGAACGCACTGCAAGCTACCGACAGAGGAAGCAGGCAGACCACAAAGGTGGGAGCTGTAGTGGAGGGCGCATGACAGAACTGCAGTGGAGGGGGCATGACAGAGTGAGGTAAGCAGTTTTACCGTGGCCTCGGTGGAAAGATACTTTTGAACAGAGCTAATTTGGAGAAGCTGGCAGTAACAGGATTTGGAGGTTTGACTAATGAAGTTTTCCAAGGCGTGCTGTCAAGAACACCAAGGCTTTGACAGTCAGAGAGTGGGACTGTGAATGGGATACTGTCAAGTCGAAGTGTGTTGGTAAAATGGAAGATAATAATAATAATCATGTACATTTATCATGTGCTCATCAACGCCCTGAGCACTCACATGATACATATTTTCAGCTCCAGCTCTGGCACTTCCAGCTCCAGAGAATGATAGGAGAATGATAGGAGAACAATAGGAGAATGATAGGAGAATGATAGGAGAATGGCAGCACACACCCCTGAACCAGTCAGAGCACAGGCCCTGGAACCAGCATGGCAACCGCAGACTCCTCAACTAGGACTGCCTCCACCGCTACCATCAGAACCAATCAGGGCGCAAATCCCAAGAAACGCATGTCCGTTTCAAACTGCTCGGCTAGTCAGCTCGCACCAGCAGGAAATAGCCCCAAGCCCATGACCAACTGAAACCCAAGGGCGGAACGCAAGCAGCCAATCAGGTTCCAATGTCAACGCAGCTCCAGCCACTCCCCGTGCTGGCCCCGCCCCTCAGTCCCCGCCCTCCTCCACGGCAGACCCTCCTCGTCAGCCGGGGATCTACACCCAGGAACCCAAGCGGCCCGACCTTACCACAGCAATGTCCCGTAAGAACACTTACACAGGTTGGCCTCACGCCACCACCCACACACCAGAAGAAATGGCAGAGGCAGGCTTCTACTATGTCGGTCAAAATGACCCAGTTCGCTGCATCAACTGTAAAGGCGGGCTCAAGTCGTGGGCTGGGCTACTGCGACCTTGGGTGGAGCATGCGCGGTTCTCTTTTGTGGGTCAGGTGAAAGGTCTTACGGAAAGACAAGACACGATTTCTGCCTCGGTGGTAGAGGAAGAACTGGAGAACAGATGGAGACCAGTCAACAGCAGGCAAGCTATGGCCAATGTTGTGGCGGATGACACTGCAGAAATGGCGGAAGGGGCTGTGGGCGGAGCTGTGAGTGGGGCTGAGGGTGGCGATGATGTCACTCAACTTAGCAAGGTTGCCAAAGAACGTGGACATCAAAAGCGAGAGGATCTGCAAGATTTGCCAGGTGAACGAAGTCAGAATCCTCTTCCTGCCTGCAGCCATCTTGTTTCCTGTGCACAGTGCCATATGTTGCCAGCGAGCGAAGGGGTGGGTGAGAGCCATCAGTGATAATGACTGAGTGAGGAGTGACGAGAATGGCAGAGAACAATGACAAGTCGTGAGAATCACCATCTGAAGTAGCTGATGCCATAGACTATAAACAGTCTTATCTTAGAGTTAGGTTGTTGTTGTTTGATAGGAGTTTATGGTAGATTACAATGTTTAAGGTTCTGTTTGTTAAACTGTACGTTAATATGTGTTTTTTTGTCATAAGATATTGGTACAGTGCAGTGAGTTTAACTCTGGTTAGAGAACAACACTTTATAAGAATGATTAATTATTATTATATTAACGTAAATATGATATTTTATACACATGTAGAGCAGTCCTACCAAAACAATTCATAAAGTATTATACAAAAACTAAAATGCACTACAAACACACACACACACTTGGCACACACACACACACACACACACACACACACACACACACACACACACACACACACACACACAGAAGACAGTTTTTCTCTCGTTCTGATGAGCACTGCTTCTGTCTTTAGGTACATAAACTGCATGAAAGGTGCATCCTGGAACTAACACAAGTGAGAATTCCTTTCAAAAGACAATAAAGTAGTATTTTATCTGTCACAGCAGAAGGACTTGCCTAAAGAGTGAACAGCCCTACATACATCACAACTGCACAAGGAGGAACAGAACCTGCTGAGCTCATACCTTTGAATGGTGAGCATTTAAATTTGCTCCAATAATTTTGAAGATTTTGGCAAGCAAGGGACACAAAACGACTAAACAAAATTTGGCACAGAGCAAGATTTTGCTGCTGGCATTCCAAATATAACACTTCTCTGTGACAGAGAACAGGTGAAAACGCAGAACTGACTGGACAAAGCTAGATCCGCCTCAAGTCCTCGTTTATTGGCCGTTGTCTGTTAAGTATAGTGTGCGGACATGTATGTGCACGTAGAATAATCCCTCCAGACAAGATTTTGCACTGTGTAAATACGTTATTACTGGCTGAATACATTTTTGAGTGGATAAAGTCATGGCAGGACTACCAAGCGTCTGTGTCAAACAATGTCTGACCTCCATAGACAATCTTTGAAAGGGGGAGCGGGGATAGCTCAGTGGTTAGAGCGTCAGACTCATGATCAAAAGGTCCCAGGTTCCAGTCCCGGCAGGAGAATTTTCTTTTTTGTGCTGACTCTTAGTCTTATTTCGGTATCCATTCCACCCCCATGTTACCGCAATAGCACGTAAAAGATCCCGGTCATTCTGCCAGAAGTGCAGGTGGCAGGTTACAGCTAAACACACATACACCCTACCTATGTGGCTTTGAATGAAGTGACACTGTAACCTGGTGCATGGTTGAATGGTGTACACAGAACCTGCACTGAAATGGCAGCATTTCATGTGGCACCAGCCATGCAACACCCAAAGAGCGCTATCAGTACACCACTTCCGTGGATATTAATAATACGCACTATGAAAAGATACAGTCACTAATTCAAAATCACATGCCAATGTGCCAGCAAGTCTGCTTGAGAGCACAGCATAGCGCTATATAAAAGCTATGAATAATAATAATAAAAAGGGCTGGGTAGAGTACCTGACAAGCTCACTAGCACACCGCAGCACAGCTGGCCTCTTGATAAAGACTTGGCAGGCGAAGGTAAGTGATGGCTAGGCGAAGTGTAGTATGAATGTCAATTTGCATGTCTCAAGTAATACTAATAGTCATTGGTTTTATGTTTACTGTCTGCGAGGTGCCACTGTGAAATGCTTAGGGTTCATCTTGCGACAAGGCACTCAACAGATGTTCATAATTTAATAATAATCGAACATTCTTCCAAGCAAAAACAACATAGCTCAACCAAAAACAGTTAAGCGGTTTACCTCTCCATCTTCATTGTATTTTACAGTTGAATTGTTGTTTAAGTGTCGTTTTGTAGCTTGATAAAGGGGACTACCCCAACAATTTGCAGGTTGCGTTTTGTCCTGAAAAATATAGTGTTCTTTTGAACATTTCACATGTTTAGATTTCATAATTATTATTTTTGTCTTTAGGTGCAGCTCATGATGGGTGGAACGACACGCAAGCTGTTGCCACTGTGCCCAGGATTAGGACCACTCATGTGAGCAGCAACAGCAGCCTCCTGTTTGACATCGTCTCAAGGAGAGCCTGAAGATGACCTTATTTCTCAACCTGAGACAAAAGGTTTCTGCTGCATCTCTTCAACAAATTGGTGAGCTACAACAAAGTCACCAACTGATAGATACACCAACCCTCAGTAACTGGACTGTGCTTGTTTTGTGCATGCACTGATTTTGTACATTTGGCTTGAGAAAAGTTCACAGTTGCACGCTGCAAGTGGCCTGAAATGTCCATTTGCTTACGACAGAATCTGACCTTCCTGTGTGATAAAGTGTGATTGACAGGGTGTTAAAATCCAATTGTGTGTGTGTGTGGTCTTTGTTTTGTAATAGTATAACACTAATACAGTAATAGAGATTCTATTCAAAAATTTCATTTTTATTGGCATCTGAGCACCCATGCTGGCAATGGACGCATACAAAGTGAATGAAATGTCAGGATATTCAGTTCACCCCTGTCCCACAGTGCAGCCTTCTAAAGGCCAGCTCATCATGTCTGAGAGAGAGGATGGGCAACCCAAACCTTCCAGAGCAATGCCAGAACAGCTCATGACCAGACATGACCATAATATTCATCACTGTTTGAACATGCGCTACAAGGGTGATGTCCCCATTGCCAGAAATGTTTCTATGGCTGCTGCAATCAATAGAAGCACACAGAACACAGGCCATGAAAACTACACAAATCTTAACACTGAAAATTCACCAAGCCAGGTCAAGGCACTAGGTGACATAACAGTTTTAACACTGAATGAGAAAAACAGGGCTGAAAGAACAATTGACCCAGCCCTCAAAAACGATCACGGCTCTGATGTAAAACGTCAATGTAAAATGAGCAGTGACGAAGTTGGCAAGTATGGTCAAACCAACCAGACACCGGTTGCAGAACATGAACCTGAGCAGAACGTATATGACATTCATACACCAACCCCAAATGGTCAGGCAAATGCTCACCAGATATTCACAAATGAGGGGGAACTACTGAAGACAGATGAGGACACACCAAACATCAGAGATGAGGGGGAACTACTGAAGACTGGTGACACATTAAACATCAGAGATGAGGGGGAACTACAGAAGACTGATGAGGGCACACCAAACATCAGAGATGAGGAAAAACCACTGAAGACTGATGAGGACACACCAAACATCAGAGATAAGGGGGAACTACTGAAGACTGATGAGGACACACCAAACATGAGAGATGAGGAAAAACCACTGAAGACAGATTGGGACACACTGAACATCAGAGATGAGGAAAAACTACAGAAGACAGATTGGGACACACTGAACATCAGAGATGAGGGAAAACTACAGAAGACTGATGAGAACACACCAAACATCAGAGATGAGGAAAGACCACTGAAAACAGATGAGGACACACCAAACATCAGAGATGAGGGGGAACTACTGAAGACTGGTGACACATTAAACATCAGAGATGAGGAGGAACTACTGAAGACTGATGAGGACACACCAAACATCAGAGATGAGGAAAAACCACTGAAGACTGATGAGGACACACCAAACATCAGAGATGAGTGGGAACTACAGAAAACTGATCAGGACACAACAAACATCAGAGATGAGGAAAGACCACTGAAAACAGATGAGGACACAACAAACATCAGAGATGAGTGGGAACTACAGAAAACTGATGAGGAAACACCAAACATCAGAGATGATGGGGAACTACAGAAGACTGATGAGGACACACCAAACATCAGAGATGAGGAAAAACTACGGAAAACTGATGAGGACACACCAAACATCAGAGATGAGGAAAAACTACGGAAAACTGATGAGGACACACCAAACATCAGAGATGAGGGGGAACTACTGAAGACTGATGAGGACACACCAAACATCAGAGATGAGGGGGAACTACAGAAGACTGATGAGGACACACTAAACATCAGGGATGAGGGGGAATTACTGAAGACTGATGAGGACACACTAAACATCAGAGATGAGGGGGAACTACAGAAGACTGATGAGGACACACCAAACATAAGAGATGAGGAAAAACCACTGAAGAAAGATGAGGACACACCAAACATCAGAGATGAGGGGGAACTACATAAAACTGATGAGGACACACCAAACATCATTGATGAGGAAAAACCACTAAAGACAGTAGAGTACACACCAAACATCAGAGATGAGGGGGAACTACAGAAAACTGATGAGGACACACCAAACATCAGAGAGGAGGAAAAACCACTGAAGACAGATGAGGACAAACCAAACACCAGTGACCATGGGGAACCACCTGGGAGTATGACTGATGAGGACCAACAACCCATCAAAGATGACTGGAAACTACTTGAGACTGATGAAGACACACCACCCATAAGAGACCAGGGGGCACTGCTGAAGACTGATGACACACCACCCATGATAGATGAGGAGGAACTACCGAAGACGGGTAAGGACACACCACCAATGACAGATAAGGAGGAACTACCGAAGACGGATATGGACACACCACCCATGACGGATGAGGAGGAACCACCGAAGACGGTTAAGGACACACCACCCATGACGGAGGAGGAGGAACCACCGAAGACGGTTAAGGACACACCACCCACGACGGAGGAGGAGGAACCACCGAAGACAGTTAAGGACACACCACCCACGACGGAGGAGGAGGAACCACCGAAGACGGTTAAGGACACACCACCCATGACAGATGAGGAGGAACTACCAAAGACGGATAAGGACACACCACCCACCAGAGATAAGGGGGGGATACTGAAGAGTGACCAAAACCAGCCAAGGAAACAAGATGAACAGGGACTGAGAACAATAAAGAGAACAAAACTAATATTCTTTCTGATTTTCTTGTTGGTTCCACACCCAACACCTGCCATAGGCCAACAGATCAAATTTGAAAAGCAACCCCTGCCGGACAACTGTGTAACCCGTATTCAGGATACCTCATGTCCAGTAGATGGCATTGACAACTACAATGACATAAGTGAGATGTGTTGTGGCCACATACCAGGAACAGTTTTGCACTGTCAAAGTAACGGCAGTCTTCTTAGCATAAGCTGTCTGAAAAACACAACGGTCTCAAAAGGCACATACATCGAGATCGTAAACAAAGATGGGCTCCCAGTCAATGTCACACACCCCTGTGATGACGACTCCTACGAACCAGATGACAGAGGGTCGAGCTCAGTGACGCATCCCTACTGTATAAAGCAGAAAACTAAATGCTCGAAACCAGGACAACAACTGCTGTGTAGGGGCGGACCAACACGGGACAACCAGTGTCAGTGTATGCCTGGTTGGAGATCAGACTGCAGCAGAGGTTTTGCAGGAGATGACTTGTGTTCCTGCAACAGACTGCCTTGTCCCAGTGGGACAGAGAGAAACATTACCTACCAGAAAGACAGGGAACCAGTATGCCCAGCAGAAGCCATACGGCTTAACTACACCTGCGTCACCATCAAGACTGCTGAGGTTTCTACCCCTGCTAACTATACCGACACTTCCTCCCCTTCCGTCCCAAGCCACATGCCCAAAACCACTGCTAACCCCAGTGATGTCAACAGAGATAAAAATAACTTAAATTTGTTGGCTCTCCTCCTCATTCCTGCTGCAGTGATTGTTTTCATAGTTCTCTACAAATGCTGCCCAAAATTCAGGCAGAGTTAAAAACTGGACTGAAGTTATTTCTAACTTTACTTGTAAAAGGAACGCAGGTCAAAGCCCCACACCAGAGCCAGAGCCAGAGGTAGAAGCTCTGGTATAATTACAACTACAAACTGTTCATGTCACAGGACACACCACTCATCTTGAAACAATGCCCAAAACTATATATCAGTTTTAAAAAAATAAAAAATAAAAACAAAGTGATGCCAGAAACAAGCCAACAAGCCAAGCCTCAACAGACCAAAAACAAGAGTAGCTCAGTGGTCACACTTGCAGATTCCAAGTGTTCAAAGAATCAGATATCTGGTCTATACCCCGCCCCCCCCCCCCCCCCCCCCCCCCAAGTAATTAATTGTGGAGGCATTATATTTAGATCTGGAGGACCTTAAACAGAGTCAATCTGATGGGGGGGGGGGGGGGGGGGGGGGAGAGAGACATAGAGAGGGGGAGAGAGAGACAATATATATATGTAGAGAGAGAGAGGGACAGACATATGGAGAGAGAGAGACACAGAGAGGGAGGGAGAGATATATATATAGAGAGAGAGACAGACATAGGGAGAGAGGGAGGGAGGGAGAAAGAGAGAGGGAGGGAGGGAGAAAGAGAGAGGGAGGAAGGGGGAGAGAGAGAGAGAGAGAGGGAGGGAGAGAGAGTCCTACTAACTTCAACTTCATGCCTACTGGGCGCATCAGTCCCACCCCCACCCCACCCCAGCTGAATCCAATTTTTGGCCCTAATGCTGAGCAGAGATGATGATGATGATTGCTTTTATACAGCGCTATTCTCCACCCTCCAGCAGACTCACTGCGCTCGCATGCGATTCTACATGAGTGACTAGCTTAATTTATAGCATGTTTTTTAATATCCACCGAAGTGGTATACTTACAGCACCGGCATAGCTGGTGCCACACGAATCTGCTGCAGAGGGGTTATCAAAAATCTGAGCCTGGTGGGTACCATTATTATGTTGGTTGCTCATCAGTGACCACCAGCACATAATGGTAAGAGATCAGCCTGACACTAATGAAAGAAAAACCACGGAGTATGTGGCAGACTGTCAACATGGGAGACTGCTCTGATGCAAGAGATAACCATACGAGTTTGACAGGGTGTTAAATACCAAGATTTGTGGAATGTCTGTTTTTTCTACCCGTGTCATGGTGTAAAACTTGAACTTATTTTTAAGTATGATGAGCTAACCCAGTTTTGCAAGTGTCTGACAGCTGAGAGGAAAGTCTAATGGGATGACCAAGCCAATCTCGAACTTGCTGTATTTCAGCAAGATACACTTATAGTTACACTGTAGTGATCAGTGTCACACTTCCAAAGCATGTTTTATCGTGCTCATGAGATCAAACTAAAACCAAATGAGATCAAATACTAACTGCTGTGAACACTTGCTTGAGGGCTGGTAAAAACTACATCTACGTATGACCCTAATTCAGCACTACAATTTACGTACTCAGGTTTTCTCCTACAATGAAATGTGGCACAAAATCAACAGAACCTATGGTCACAACTATCTGACAAAAAGGCAAATGGTACTTACCAGGGTCACAACTGCAGCCCATAAAGCTGGCATTTTGTACTGTACTTAGCTTGTTTAAGACTGTACTCAGCTTGTTTAACAATTATGTTTTTAAATAGGTTTGTACATATTTACACGAAATTCAATCAGATTTGCTTGAACTAAGTATTTTCTGCCACCTTTGTACAGATAATGTTTTGATCATCAAATGAGAATGTTAAGATTTTTATATATTTCTGCAGGTTACTACCTTTGTACATTTTAGTCTCTTTCCACTCTCCATCTAAAGTGTAACATTTTTTTATATTTTTTTTTATTGAAAAAAGGAAGGGGGGAAAATAGAAGAAGACACAATGACTAACAAAAAAGGAAATAACTGTAAAATCTGTTGAATATGCCTTGATGTGTTTGCTATATATAATACAGTTTGTTGCCTTTTTTCCTTCTTTTTTCCCCTGCCAATTTTCATGCTTGTTCTGTTCTGTTTAAGAACACATTTTGTCATAAAATTTGCTCCACGATGTTAAGTAAAATGAGCAAGTAAACTACAAATCAAATGTCATGCTCTTAAATTGTTCACACCTTTTTTTCTTCTGCTTGAACGCTTCACAGTGGACTAAAGGTAACATCTCATCTGTTGATGTTGTAGAAGTGCAAAACTGTCTTGCCAAGTTCAAGTGTACATTTTGTGCAATATGGCGAGCATCATTTTGCCCCATGTACCTTCTGCCATCACGCACCACTATTTTTTGCTTATTCAGGTTTGAACATTAGTGCACTGTTGTAAAAGTTTGTGTTTTGTGTTTTTGTTTTTGGGGGAGGGTTCCCCCTAACATATGGCTTTTTGCAACTGTTAACAATCATTGTCCATTTGTTGAAACAGAGCATAGATAAAATAGTCAGCTGCCCAGATGTACAAACATTCTCTTCCCTTTGCTTTATAATTTGGTTGTAAACACTCTCCCCCCCTTTGCTTTATAATTTGGTTGTAAACACTCTCCCCCCCCCCTTGCTTTATAATTTGGTTGTAAACACTCTCCCCCCCCCCCCCCTTTATAATTTGGTTGTAAACACTCTCCCCCCATTTGCTTTATAATTTGGTTGTAAACACTCTCCTCCCCCCCCCCCCTTTGCTTTATAATTTGGTTGTAAACACTCCCCCCCCCCCCCCCCCCCCCTTGCTTTATAATTTGGTAGTAAAACTAGTATACACTTTTTTTTTCTTCTTCTTCCTTTTTGTTTGAGTGAGTTTGTTTTGAATTTTATAAATTAGCCGCTTTCTTGTTTCTGTGCATGGCTGTGTCGTCAGAATGTTGTTTTTAAAGTGGCTGTTAATCAGACTCTTTGTTTTTAAAGTGGCTGTTATTGTTAATCAGACTCTTTGTTTTTAAAGTGGCTGTTAATCAGACTCAGAGTGTACATGCAGTAAGTCCCTGTCAAGAAGAACCCGAATGAAAGCAGGACTAGTATGATCTGTCAGACGCAACAAGCGTTCCTGGCCTGGACCATATTGCTTTACGTCCACAAAAGCGAGATTGCTCATAAGATCCTGGTCATTCTGCCCAAAGTGCAGCTGGCAGGTTACAGCTAAACACGCATGGGCCATAATTATCTACGTGGCTTTTCTTGCATTGTTATTATTACACATCCACTGCATGCTCACAGCTTGTTAAAAAAAATAAAGCTTTTTTTTGCTCTTTAAATGTGTCCACTGACTCAGTTGGTAGCTGGGGAACTGTACGTGTGAGTGGTCAGTGAGTGTTACATACACACCAACAACACACTGATGGGAACAGGAATGGCTCAGTGGTTAGAGTGCCAAACACATGATTGAAAGGTTGTGGGTTCAAGTCCCTGCAGGAGTGGTGTGAGAATTGTTTTCTCCAGGGTCAACTTTCCGTGCTGACTCTTATTTCAGCATCCATTCCACCTGTTACTGCAGTAGCATGAAAAAGATCCTGGTCATTCTGCCCAAAGTGCAGCTGGCAGGTTACAGCTAAACACATGCGCCCTACGTATGTGGCTTTGCATGAAGTGATGCGACATGCTGCTTGGTTGTATAGTGTGTACAGATGGCAGTAGTTTCACACTGCACCAGTCATGTAAAACCAAACAGTAAGTATGCTGCTTCTGTGGATATTCAAAATGCGCTAGTTTCCTGCCGTTTACATGCAAATGGGACTGACCACATTTCGCAGTTAAGCACCATGTCGCAATGCAACAAAACACTTTTATTTGTTTTTTCATAGTCACGATGAATAGTTCTGAAGCATTTCCTCCCACTAGCTCTGAACCAGTTGACATTAGGCATACTCAAGTAAGTAAGTCAGTTGGTGTTTTATGCCCAGTCAACAGGTACGGTTATATCAGGGCGCGACACATCTGATATTATATATTTAATTCTTAGTAATGTGTATGTCTTAAAATGGGTCTATATACAGTTTTAAAACCATGCTTAAAGGGTGAATAACACAAACATAACTAAAAATGATCTCAAATTTAGATTTTTCCAAAAATATTAATTTCTTTCAAAAAGTTAAAAATCTTTTCAGGCGAAATATCCTGAAACAACATACGTAGTGATTGAGCTGTAAAGTGGCTCTCTCTCTCATTTCAATAAAATCCAAACAAGTAAAATATGTTTTATGGTTAAATGTTGATCACATCCGATGCACATTGGCGGTTCCTCACCCTTCAATAAAAAGGAATGAGTAATAAAAGAATGGCCAATGTGCAATCGAGCCATCACAGTCTCTTCTTTTCTGTTTGTCAGAGGACAAACAATAAAAAAAATTAGCACTGGAAATATCTGATGTAATTTATTTTCCGGTAACTCATTCCACTCAGACTGCCTGTGCCATGCTTCACCACCGGATGTGGGTATCGTGAAAATGTAACTTCAAATGTAACCACTGAGTTTGATAATCTGCTGTAGACTGCCTGTTCTACCAGCTTTGCATTCACCAATCTGACTTCTGTCAATCAGTGTTCCAAGCTTCTGTCACAAAGCCAAGCTTTTGCTTAACAAAAACTGCACAATGAAAGGCTGAGATCTAACAGGTACAGGTGAACAATGCTGATTGCTGAAAGCTGTGCCACTATCAGTTGGGCTTGTGAAGAATTCTGCAGCAGGCATGCGAGACAGAAGCGCAGAATTCTGCAGCAGGCACACGAGACAGAAGTGCAGAATTATGCAGCAGGCACGCAAGACAGAAGTTCAGAATAATGCAGCAGGCATGCGAGACAGAAGAGCAGAATTCTGCAGCAGGCACACGAGACAGAAATGCAGAATTCTGCAGCAGGCACATGAGACAGAAATGCAGAATTCTGCAGCAGGCATGCGAGACAGAAGTTCCAGCTAGGTAAGTGCAGGACTGTTGTTTAAAAAAAAAAAAAGATTGTCTGTGTGTGGCGTCATGTCTGGTTGTGAGCATTTTTTTTCAAAACATTGCTTCTGCTGTATGCAAGTTCTAAAAGTATTTGAGACTCCCAATACTGAAAGAAAATTGCTCCGGCCACCAGATCCACCACCCCCCCCCCAACCCCCCAAACCGCCACTTTCACACACAGACACACACACTCTCTCACACAAATCCAAGTACAGCAAACCTTGCAGGTCCACAATATGAACAAGTGTCATCATTTTTATTTGGGATGATGACAGATCACTGTTCATGGTAATTTCCTGTGCAGTTGGAACCATTTCGCTTTCACCAGAGGCCGTCTGGCAGCTGGCAGTTTGCAGATGCTTCACTGCTCACAGCAGTGTGGCAGGTGTCATTCACCAGATTCAGACATGCTTCACTGCTCACAGCAGTGTGGCAGGTGTCATTCACCAGATTCAGACATGCTTCACTGCTCACAGCAGTGTGGCAGGTGTCATTCACCAGATTCAGACATGCTTCACTGCTCACAGCAGTGGGGCAGGTGTCATTCACCAGATTCAGACATGCTTCACTGCTCACAGAAGTGGGGCATGTGTCATTCCCCAGATTCAGACATGCTTCACTGCACATCAGTGTGGCAGGTGTCAGCTGGCATGTGCTCGAGTGCTCACAGCAGTGCGGCATGTGTCATCCATCAGATTCAGACATGCTTCACTGCTCACATCAGAGTGGCAGGTGTCAGCTGGCACATGCTTCACTGCTCATAGCAGTGCTGCAGGTGTCAGTCAGCAGATTCAGGCATGCTGTGCTGCTGACTTAAAACCTTATTGCAAATGGCGCCCCATTCTCATTCACTATTTGGCTTTGAGCTTTGTGGATGTGATGATCTATCTGGTGGAAATCTAGAAGTACACCTCTTTTGTTCTGTGTCTTTTGCACATGCAAAGAGACCTTCCAAGAACAAAACTGTATGTATGTGGCTTTTGTGCATTTCCAGTGTGTCCAAATAATGGCTCTGACAAGTTCCCACACCCAAAATTTTTAACCTAGGTTGTTGTTGTTTTTACCTTGCGACAAAATCCAGATTTCCATGAATTTCCGGCAAATATTAAAATACCCCAAAGCTGTGACTGCAGGCATGTCTGCTGCCCTCCCCACACCCCCACAAAGTAACAGTTATTCCACTTGGTGAATGCAGCCACAAACAAAAACATACAAATAAATGGAAAACAAAAGGCAGAAATGCAAAGAGACCCTTGAGGAAAAGGGCAAAGACAAATAACATACAGTGGAAAGAAAGCAAGGCAATATCCACTTGTACTTTGCAGTCCTCAAATGGTTATTTGATTAAATCCAGGGATTTTATTTGAGTTTTTATGCTTTGGTTTGTCGGATATAGCATTATTCCACGAAATGTTGGGTTTGCTAGGTATTAGCATCTGACCAACGTTTTAGCGTATGTAGACTGAGAGACAGGGGGTGTATGTCTGAGGGTGTGTACGTGTGTGTTTCATGACTGAATTACTGAGATATGTGCAATTCAATTCTTTGTTGTGTGTTAATGTATAAGTCCGACGACAGCTTTAATTTCCTGCTGGGAGAAGAAAGAAAAAAAATATATATATTGTTACTGGTACGAGAATGTGTGTGTGTGTGGGGGGGGGGGGGGGGGGGGGGAGTGTACTGGCATAGTACAGAATCAACTGATAATTACGTGGACATGCCAACGCACTGCGCACTTTACATTTATTCTGTACACACACACATCATTTGAGGACTGCAAACCAATGGGGTTAAAAAAGGTTATTGCTCAAAGCGATGGTTTAAGTTCTAACCTTTGCTTGGAACAATGACTCCATCCTTCCGTGCCTTGTCATGGTTAAATGCTTTCTGAAAGCAGAGTATGAGGTACATGCATAACCATCAATTATACTGATAGATTATTTACGGCGCCTCATCTCTTAAGAGCCTGGGGCGCTTACAAAGGCTACAGATGAGCACATCACACACACACACACTCACAGTCACACTCTCACACACACAAACACACACTGTCACAGTGTCAGACCTGCCTACCCCAAATTTCCTGTTTGTGTTCTCCAGTGACCAAAATTGTCTACTTCCCCCTAAAATGGTGTCCTTTCCAAATTTTGTTTGCACACAAGGGAAACGGTTATTACCGACTTTGACCAAATGAGCACACACATTTGGAAACACTGAAAACAGAGAACAGAGCCAAAGTAAAAAATAATCTCAATTAGAACCACAATGTAATACCATGCAAGAACCAATATATTTTAGCTTATATAACTGAAGCTAAACTGTGTTGCTTACTAGTTACTTACTGTACTGGGTTAATACAGGTTTTGATTTTTAATAAAATGCAAAATACCTTGCAATGGTCATGTTTGTTTTCTTCTCAATAATGTCCGCTGTTGCGATCGGCACATTCATGCGCACAATCAGTTCCGTGATCATCGCTTCAGCCCCAGGGTTCCCATTAGTGAGTATTTCATGGAGGTCCCTGGGACTCCCTGCTACAACTTGTAGAGGGTCCCCTGGCAGTTTTAAAGGGTCAGGTCGAATATGAAATGGCAGCTGTGCAGAAGTATTCTGCTTTGCATAATGCCCTTTGCTCCTTTTACAACTCAGTTTCAATTCTGCCAGACAATGTCACTTTTAGTTGTAAACTTTCAGGTATACTGGTTCATCATGAATAACAGTAACACTAACAGGTTTATTCAAAGTGGGACAAAGACATATATTCCCGTACTGTCGTAGTACTCTGATGGTTGGCAGCCCTGTCAACTCTGTAGATGTGTTTTAGTAGCATCCATTGGTCAGTATGAAATGGATTTTTAAGAAGCTGGGTAAAAAAGCAAAATGTGTGGCCTTTTCAAACACAAGACCATTAGGCATTATAAATATTTGTCCGAAAGTGAAACAAGTTAGACTTAGAGTAACGCTCTGAATCTGTGGAGCAGATCAAAACCAGACAATGAAGGGAGAAAGCTATCATCTTTGCAAATGGAGAGCCGGGTAATACAAATAGCTAAGGCTGATTCTGTCATTACTGGTGTGTCTTAACAATAACAGCACTCAAAATGTAAGTTTTCTCCCTTGATAACTATGGTGCCACTTTGAATAAATTCACTGCAGAAACTGCACTGATCTTTTTTTGACAGCTAAAAATTCACAACAAATTACTGTCATGTTAGAAGCCTTCACAGTCACACTGACAGCATGTACACAGATCTCTATTTAATCCTCAGTTTCTTTTCATAGTTACTTTATATTAAACTTTTTAGAAGCAGAAGACGACAATGTCTCACACTGTAGGTCATATAAACCATTGACATGCGTTGCTTTTTAGCTTGGTGTTACTGTTAGGCATGGACCTAAGTTGCAGCAGCATCATTGTGTTTCGTTGAAGTTGAACCGCACCACATGCAAGTTTAAAAATGGCGGGGGGGGGGGAAGTACAGACCGGAAGTTACAGCAAAACTTGGATCGGACTGTCAACGCTATGGCGGGCTCTACTTTCGACAAAAAGAAAAAAAGAATTAATAAGAAATTGTTTCTGGCGTATTAAATTTCAAGGTTGTGTACTGGCGTACTCGGGCTTAAAACTGCGTTCAGAATACGCAAAAATCGTATGGGTAGGCAGGTCTCACACACACACACACACACACACTGACACACACACACACACACACACTGACACACACACAACACGGTCACACACACACACACACACACACACACACACACACACACACACACACACACACACACACACACACACACACACACACACACACACACACACTGACACGAACACTCATAGAACAGACAAAACAAAACAACCAGAAGTTTAAAGAACATCAACAGGCTCTCTATTGTTAGTGGCTGGAGGCAAAGACCATGGACCACAGAGGAACTGTGGAGAGAAAGAAAAGAAAAGAAAATTCCATTAGAAAAGTCAGTTGAGGTGGTGGTGGTGCAGTCAGTTGAGCTCAGTTTTTGCTACACTGACTGCGGCATGCATATATAGTAGGACATCAACGGATGCCAACCCAAATGACCCAGTTGACCTCTTTGCTACATTTTTTTTTTTTTTTTTTTTTTTTTTTTTTTTTTGCACGGGGTATGCACTGACAAGGAGGAGGACCTCAATGCCGGGACTGACTCAAGCATTACATAACTAGAGAGAGCGAGACTGACATCCTTGAAGCAAACTGCGAGATATTTGCCAAACGGTCACACAATGTCTTTAACTGACTAGACTGACAGGGAAAAGGTTACGGTTGAACTCTGAAAAAACTGAAAGGGGGGAACTGGAAGAAGAAAAAAAAAAGCATTCTCAGTCAGTCTTGCCGATGACATGTTTATAATTTATTAATTTTTCCCGGCCAATGTGCAATCCCGGCATTTATGGTTGGTGCTTAGGTAAACATGAAATGATGGTGCAATTTGATGAACATGCCTTACTGAAAATGTTTGATTCGTAAAGAAAATGAGTAGACAGAGTTGAACGTGTCTGATGTGAGTATCCACTCGGTTAGCTCGTCAGAGTCGACAGACTCTGTCTCATGTGTTGTGAGTTATTCACATGACAAGTTTGAGCGCTTATTCTCTTGATAAGTTCCCAGAGTTGAATGTGTGCGCTTACTCTCTTGATAAGTTCTCAGAGTTGAATGTCAGTGTGTATTCTCTTGATAAGTTCTCAGAGTTGAATGTGTGCGCTTATTCTCTGGATAAGTTCTCGGGCCTTAACTATGAATCGGGCCTAAAGCGGTAGGCCGGCCTAAATCTCAAGGCTATTGACAATGGCCCCAAAATGGTAACCATGGACCGGGACTACACCACTAAAGTCCGGACCGAACCTCGGGCCTAAACAGCCGATATTTAGGCTAGCGATTTCCCGGGACTAAAGGTCGTAGGCCCGGGACTATGACTGCTTTTGGCCTTGTTATGCTTGGAAAGTTGGTCAGTACGCTTAAAAAGTCCCATCGCCCATTAGTATGTGACTAATTTTTATCCTGCTTTTCTGCACCATCCCTAGATCTTATTCAGTTGTTGTTTTTGCGCACCACCTGTTGTGGAATGTTGCCCAGACTACTGGGATACCCACAGTACAATAAAGAAGAAGAAGATAATTTGACACTGTGGCTGAAAGTGTCTGAAACGAACTCCTGCGAGAAGCGCTAATCAGTGATGACTTTATGAAGCTCCAGCCGAGGATATCAGCATGCGTCAAAGGAACTTGATGAGCGTCCTGAAGCCCCAAGAGCTAGCAGTTACGGTGTGACAAATGGCATCACTTCAGCATATCTGTTTAATTATGCTCTCTTGGCATTAATTACTTTACCAAATTGTCTCCTTTTTGCTGTCGCTGACACCATGATAATTATTATTTTTGGCTATTCACTGTACAAAGATCCTGAGAAGTTATAGGCAATGAGGTGGTCTGGTCATTTTCTGTCCAGTATTTTGTCCAAGATTCTATCACTTGTGTATAATTATATACGCCAGATGATATACTGTCTGTGATATAACTTATTAGTGACACAGTGTGCTTTATTCCGGAAATTCATTCATGCCATGTTGTCTTGTTCATGTAGAAAATGCTACGTGCCATCATCAGGGTGGTGTGTGAGGCTACCCCAGCAGGTGTGATGATTTTTTTCTTCTTTCTATTTTTAGTTACTATGCTTATGACTGTAGTAGTCAGACCAAAGATATTTTAACCAGAAGAAGGCCCAGTCCACACCCAAATGTGAGAAACAGCATGGAGAGTTACCACCATTCATAACTGGCTGCAAAGACTAATTATTATAATAAAAAAGACAATGATAATATTCTTTGCTAACTTACAGCTGAGTGTGTGGAGAGTCTTTTTGTAGTGTCTTTGCGTTGGGTGAGAGAAAGAAAAAGAAAAAAAAGAAAAAAATCAAAGCCGAAGAGGATGACTCACCTTCTTTGTGATGACACTTCGTGAGCTATACAATATTCTTGCTGTTGTTGGTGAAGAAGAAATGCTGCTCAGTCCAGTCCGTCAATAAAGCCAGCTTGATCCAAGTCGAGTAACAGCAATCAGTCTGCAATGTTTTTTAGCTGGCAGTAAAGGACTGCATTATCTTGGGGTAGAGTATGCTTGGTGAGACACCTGCATTATCTTGGTGTAGAGTATGTTTGGTCAGACACCTGCATTATCTTGGTGTAGAGTATCTTTGGTCAGACACCTGCATTATCTTGGTGTAGAGTATCTGGTCAGACACCTGCATTATCTTGGTATAGAGTATCTTTGGTCAGACACCTGCATTATCTTGGTGTAGAGTATCTCTGGTCAGACACCTGCATTATGTTGGTGTAGAGTATCTTTGGTCAGACACCTCAGTCACAGCAAAGCCACTGTAGCACCACTTGACTGGGTACTATGCATGCTGGTCTGTTTTGCAGGAAAGAATGTGGTTAGTTGTGTGTTTTGCTCCCTGTGGATTGGATCAATTCACGGCAACGCATAAGCATAAAAAGTCACCTGAGATTGTAGTCTTGGTTAGACTACACATAACAAAATTGATAAAATCCTATTTAAACCTTTTTTTCTTCTTCTTATTTTCTTTGGTAAATCTGAAGCTAGTGACTAATTTGTTAGCCATAGTGATGCTCACTTTGCGTATTTAAAAACCTTGGACTTTTCCTTTAAGATTTAGAGCTGTCAAAGGCTGAAGATGGTCAAGAGTATAGCTTTGCATGATGCCAAGAATTCTACCCTAATTTCAATCTTTTAACTCACTCAGCTTCATTTTTTCCCCCACTCAGTCTGTTAAAAAATAAAAGTGGTGACATGGAAAATGTGTCCGTCAGACCACTTGTGATTTGATTGCTCAGATATAAATATAATGGTTGACTGGACGTAAAACTCCAAGCTACTTACTTAATTTGACTTTCGCTTTTTTGACTGGGTGTGGCAACCACTGCAATACTGTCACCTTGAAGTCCTGTTCACATGTGACCCTTTTCAGCGGCTACAGCATTACATCTGAAGTATGTGTACAGCAGGGAAATGGTTGCATGTGCAAAATCTCACCCAGCTGTGGGCGAGTCTTCAAGGGTTAACAGTGAACAGAAACAAATCACTAGTGTTTCACCTATTGGAAAGTGCTCGGAGAGTCTTTCTTTTCATTTCTTTGAAGCGATATTAATCAGTGTATGACAACTTTGCATGTCTGCAGCTTGTATTGTGAAAGTGTTTGTTTTTATAGTTTACTTTTTTTTTTTTTTAAGTTCAGTTTGCTGTCAAAATTTGTCTTGTGTCAACAGAGGGAAGAAGTTTTTTGTTGTTTTGTGAGGTTACTGTAATTTTTGAACCGAGAAATTTGTGCCAGTTTTCACCAATCTTTGAGTTTTGCAATGATCAATCATAGTTTGGTAATGTTCAGTCATATGAAAGCTGTCATCTTTGTCAAATATAATGTGATAATATTCGGACATGTGAGAACTATAGTGCGAACTGTCAAACTTTTTAAGTTCTCTGAGAAAAGTTGTTTTTAACCATTTTTCCCTTTTTTAATTTTGCCATTTTTAAATTGTTCAACAGAACTGCCTCTCAAGCATGTTTTTTCCCCCATGGATGTGGACGTGTGCAGTGTAAATTTACAGTCATCATCGTAACTGCCGTTATGTTTGGTGAACGATGTACTGTGTTGGTGTATGAATGGTGAATCTGTTCTTCAAGTGTTGGTGTCTGTATTCAGTTATCCTGTGGGCATAGTCACTGGTGGTATTGAGGATATTTTCTGCTCGAAATAAAAGCCAGATATTTAAGAATGTGTTTGTCTGAAAGAGAGTGTGTGGGCAAGTGAGCGAGTTTGTTTGTACATGCAAGTGAGAGAGAGAGAGAGACTGTGTGTGCGAGCAGCACTGTCTGCCATTCAGGTTATGGAGTTAGCCTTCCCTTCCGCCCTCTGCCTTCCTCTCACACACATGCTCTCTCATGCACACACTCTAACATGCACACACTCTCTCATGCACATAAGCCTGTAGCATATTTAGACATTTTATTTTCTACTGTGCTAATTCAGTATGCTTCACACTGGGACTTTAAGTAGAACTTGCAGAACATGACACACCATGACAACAGATACTCATTTTGAACTAAAATCTCTCAAATGCTTTCCTGATTCCATAGCATGAACTCTTTACAAAATGCACAGGCAGCAACACCAAATGAACAAAGTGGTATGACTGGTGTCGTGGGTCATACATGGAAATGTTGATAATGAAAGGGTTAACGACAGCGCAACAACAAAAAATAGTGTGCTTTTTTTTTTTAAAGGGGTGGGGGGAGGATGTCAACATGACACTTAAAAAGCTGTCAATGAACAAACATGCGATGCATGATGTCAAGAACTGTATATGATACTGCTGGCAATGAAAAAGATATGAATGCTGATAACAGCCATCGTACTTGAAGGAAGTTGGCAATGAAAGTGGAATGAAGAATGCCTACAAGAAAAACAAAACAAAAACAAAAAGGACAAAAACATGGATGTCAACAGCATGACGATGTTTAAGTTGGAAGCGAACAAAACGCTAGGCATGTTAATGGTTGTATGAAGAATTGTACATGATCAGGTTGGCAATGAAAATGGTATGAATGCCAGTAACAATCCACCTACAAATTGCTGTCTTGTTCTCAATCACCAGTTTTATGTTTCGTTTCAGTGTAACACTAACACACCCTGTGAAACACACATACACACCCTGTGAAACACACATGCACACCAGCTAGTGCTGTCTTGTTCTCAATCACCAGTTTTATGGTTCATTTCTGTGTAACACTAACACACCCTGTGAAACACACATGCACATCAGCTAGTGCTGTCTTGTGCTCAATCACCAAAACATGCATCACGCTCAATATAGGTTTCAGACTTTTACCCGCATATGGTACTTCACCTCTAATTCAGGAATAAGCAAAGTTGACTGCAAAGTTGATCTGCTCACTGGGCCTACTTCAACCTCTATTTCAGGAACAAGTTGATTGCAAAGTTGATCTGCATACTGGGCCTACTTCAACCTCTATTTCAGGAACAAGTTGATTGCAAAGTTGATCTGCATACTGGGCCTACTTCAACCTCTGTTTCAGGAACAAAGTTGATCTGCACACTGGGTCTACTATACGTACAAAACATATACAGGAGCGGTGGGATAGCTCAGCGGGTAGACCATCCGACTGGAAAGCCAGGTGCAATACTGATGCAGGTTCGAGTCCCAGGTGTGGCAAGGCACTTTTCTCCCAGAGTCAGCTTCCAGTGCAGACTCTCTCATGGTGTCTGCACAGCCCCTGCGTGCAATCGCATGCATCAACATCTGTGCGCACGTTAAAAATCTCAAACACTGGCAGCCATACCATTGTTTGGACAGACAAAAATACTGCACACACGGTATCACTGCTCGGTAGGCTGCTGCGTCTTACCAGGTAAGGTAGCCCCAATTCCCCACGAGGGACATTAACATACTATACACAGCCTGGGGCGCCACAGACCTCTCCACAACGGCACTGCAGGGATCAAGGGCCTAAAATGGTGCACCAAGACATTTTTTTAACTTTTAGACCCTTACTGATAATGATCCATTATAACAGGCCACAGCTTCTTCTGTGTATATGGAGTATATTAATTATTATATACCTCTTGTAGCACTTACAGAAGATATCAATGACTGGCTTTTCTCCTGAATCTCACCAACAGAATCACTTCACTTGCATGTACCAAGGAATATTTCATAACATTCAAAGTGCACCATCCAGTGTTCATCTGCCGATGATATGTATACAAAATATAATGCTATCTCCCCCCCCCCCCCCACCCCCCGGCCTCCACCCCACCCCACCCCCCTGGAAAAATGGGGGATTACAGGTGAACAGACAGAGGCTTAATTAACTCAGTTTATCAGCGGATGTAAACTGTCTGTGAACCCGCAGGAGATTCGTTCAGCTGAACTGGTCTTACAGCCAACCCAACGAGCTGCTGTCTTCTACAGCTACAGACTGACTCGGCGGATTTCTTCCAGAACATCCTTGACGTTCTCGGCTGTGCAACCCCTCCACATCTTCCTGAAAAATCACAAGACAAAAAAAGATTTAAATTCTTGCACATGACATGTGACATGTGTCAATACATGACAAGCGTCAATACACTGATTGCACAAGGAATGTTTCGTGGTGCCAAGTACACTCATCACACATTCACTCCAGTCATAAAACATTTAATTACAACAACAGCAAATAAACATCCTGGTAAAAAGTCATTCATAGATAAAAACATATATATATATGACTGCAAACTAACTACAAACACCAAGTGCAGTGTGTAGTTTTCAGTTTTCAGCGCTTCAGAAAGCAGGTTGGAAGCTCTGGGGTTTGACCATGGGACCACCCATAGGAGCTTTAGCTCTAACCGCTGGCTCCTGCCCGGAGCTGGAAGCGCTATGGGCCCCGTGGGAAAGCTGGGACCATGCAGATGAGATTCACCCACTTGACGGATGCGTCTTCAAGGGCGTTGCTCCACACAGGCGCCCCATCTCCCAGGCCTGGTTAACAGCACCACCGACAAACATCCCACCCCACCCCACAAACATCCCACCCCCACCACCTCTCACGCACACATTCTGGCACACACCCTGACATACACCCACACACCAGTTTACCAATCCATCCAATGACCCCCCCCCCACCTCCACCACACCCACACATTGACAGAACACCCTGACACACCCACAGACAGACAAAGCACCCTGACATACATACACTGACATACCCACACACAGTGACATACACTCTGAGATGCACTGACACACCTACACACTGACAAAACACCCTGACATACATACACTGACACACCCACACACTGACATATACTCTGAGATACACTGACACACCCACACACTGACAAAACACCCTGACATACATACACCGACACACCCACACACTACATACAGTCTGACATACAGTGACACATCCACACTGACAAAACACCCTGACACACCCACACACTGACAAAATACCCTGACACACCCACACACTGACAAAACACCCTGACATACACACCCACACACTGACACACCATTACACTGACAAAACACCCTGACATACATAGACACACCCACACACTGACACAACTACACACTGACATACAGTCTGACACCCATCAAATGACCAATCCATCCACTGATTCTTTCTCTCTCCTATTGTATCAAGCAATTCTTTCATCACTGAGTCGTACAGCACCTCACAGACCATGTCTTCAAGAAACACACATGTACATGCACCTACCCATCCTCAAGGAACACACCACATGTACATGCACCCACCCATCCTCAAGGAACACACCACATGTACATGCACCTACCCATCCTTAAGAAACACACATGTACATGCACCTACCCAAACAGACGCAGATGTTCCACAGCGGACTCAAACTCTTTGGCCTTGTTGACAGCACCTCGGATGATCTGAAATGAACAAAATTCCTTTCACCATGCGTACGTACCAAGATGCAAAATGCAGATAAGAGTGATGGAACTACATTTACCTGCCAGAGAACATGTTTTGCTCTTGGGACTTCTGTATCAGACAGAATGTGTTGGGAGAAAAGGTAGAAGCCAAGACCTCTAACCCCCCCCCCCCCCCCCCCCCCCCCCCCACCAGGTCAAAACAACATCCTGTTTTCGTTGTGACTCCCATTTCAGACAGTATATCCTGGAAATGCAATAAGAACACCACAGGCCGACAGAACACCCACCTCTCCAGGAAAACTGGCTAGGTGTCCTAAAAATGCAACAAGAACACCACAGAACACCCACCTCTTCAGGAAAACTGGCGAGGAAATCCTGGAAACGCAATTACAACACAACCGACTGACACTGACAAAACACCCACCTTTTCAGGAATGCTGGCCAGGTGATCCTGGAAATGCAATTAGAATACAACAGACTGACAAAACACCCACCTCTTCAGGAATGCTGGCCAGGCGAGCAGCGTTGAAGCCGTAGCTCTTTGGACAGGCGCCGTGGGTGAACTTGTAGAGGAAGGTGATGGTCTCCTGCGAGGGGTCTCCCTCCTCCTCCTTCTCCACCATGCAGGCCTGTTGCCCCCGACAACCAGGGGTGCAAATTATTCACATGGGAATTACTGGCCAGCACGGGTGATGTGAGAGAGCAGGAGGAAGTGGGGGGACCAGACACAATGAGAGAGAGAGAGAGAGGGGGGGGAGGGAGGGAGAGAGACGCACACACACACAGAAGAAAAGGAGACCAGATGTGTCTGAGGGAAGAGGGAGAGAGAAGTGAGAAAGATGAGTGAGGGATACGGACAGAGACAAGACAGCAAGCATCACCCACCATGTGACCAGTCCTGACGTTGGTGTCGTGCGCAAACTGGTGGACCAGGGAGTGGTAGTGGGTGGAGAAGAGAGAGCGACAGCGAAGGGTGCTGGACAACTCACGCACCACCGAGTACGCAATGGCTGTTCCATCGTACGTCGCCGTTCCACGACCTGATCAATAAATTCCAAACACATAAAAGGTTAACAAAACAAATTAAAAAAACTATTTATGAGGACAAAATACAACATGCAAATTTTCAGGGTAATCCCCTTTACTGAGCTACAAAGCAACACCTAAACAACAGTTAAATGGTGAAAAATGAGATGGAGAGCCAAGACACTTATCTGTTTTGTGTTCAGCTGTGTTGTTTTTGTGTTCAGTGTTTGGAAGAATGTTGGAATTACCTTTTCTTTTTTCCCCTGATAAATGACAGTTTCGCTGCCTTATGGAGAACACAGAGAGAGAGACACACACACACACACATGAAAAGGAGACCAGATATGACTGAGGGAAGAGGGAGAGAGAAGTAAGAAAGATGAGCAATACACACTAGACGTTTTTCACACTGGTGTGACACCGGTGTGAAAAACGTCTAGCCCAATCAGTGGGTGCAGGCCGTGGGGAACGTACCCAGCTCGTCCATAAGCACCAGGGAGTGCTCTGTGGCATGCTGCAGGATGGCGGACGTCTCACTCAGCTCCACAAAGAACGTGCTTTCACCTGCACAAGAGATAGCATACATACTGGGTGAACCACAGCTATAGACAGCTTTCCTCAAAAAAGTGAAGCTGGTTTGCACGAGTGATTGCCCTTTGTAATCTTTTGCGCAAGAACTCGAGAGAGGTGGCAGCATCACTTCCAGGCCGATTTCTGAGTAGGCGTTGCTTCACGCTGCGTATAACAATGGGAGTTTAACCTAGAATTGTGAAGCAGTACAATTATTACGAATTATAGTTCATTGAACTGTCCAAAGTAAGTTCAGTGAACAAACAGCTCGCCCAATTAAGAACGGGCTTTAAGCAGACGTCAGCTCGCTTGCAAGATGTCGCTGTGCCATACTAATGCTCGTACTCCAGGACAGGCTCCCTTTCAAGTCACCAAGGGACACCCACCAACAGGATTCACTGAGCCATGCAAATTTGCAGGTTGTGTTTTGTCCCAATAAACAGCATTCTTTTGAACCTTTTATGTGTCTGGAGCCTGCAAATGTTTGGCTTCTGATGACAAATCACTGCCTGAAATTTAAAGGCTCCTTACCCGACATGATCCTGTCACTGGCACCCAGACGTGTGAAGATTCTGTCTACTGGCGTCAGGCGACACGTCTCTGCTGGTACGTAGCAGCCCTAAAGATGCACACAGTCATGTGAAACATGAAAATAAGATGTCAATATGGAAGCACACTGCCAGGTTCTCATTTCTCAAAACAAATCCACAGGCAAACAAAAGTGAGCAAAGAACAGAACCAAACAACTCCCAAAAGACACTTCTGATGAAATGTTTTAAAGTTTATCAGCCATATCCCTTTGAAAATGAAACAAACAAAAATGAAACAAAAAAACTAAGAAATTTGTTTACCACAAATATCTGGAACATCAAATTTCCAAACTGCTTCGTCTCTGACCCTCTGGTGTGCATATTGCATGGTGTACTGGTGTGAACATTGCATGGTGTACTGGTGTTAATGTTGCATGGTGTGCTGTGTGCATATTGCAGTGTGCTGATGTGCTCACTGCTTGGTGTACTGGTGTGAATGTTGCATGGCCCACTGGTGTGAAAGCTGCATGGTGTGCACATTGCACAGTATGCTGGTGTGAACATTGCATGGTGTGCACATTGCACAGTATGCTGGTGTGAACGTTGCATAGTATGCTGGTGTTAATGTTGCATGGTATGTTGGTGTGAATGCTGCATGTTGCACTGGAGTGAATACTGCATGGTGTGCTGTGTGCACATTGCATGGTTTGCTGGTGTGAACATTGCACAGGTGTTGGTGTAAGCACTGCACAGTGCGCTGGTGTTGGTGTGAGCATCGCATGGTGTGCGCATTGCACGGTGTGCTGGTGTGAACACTGCGTGTTGTGCACACTGCATGTTATGGTGTGCCCATTGTATGGTGTGTATAAATACTGACACAACAACCAAATGAAGCCTGCAGATAAACACATTCGCATGTTTCCCTTACAACTTCAATTCTTGAATAATAATAATAATAGATTAATTATGATACCCAATCACACCTGCATGCAAATTTGAAATGCATAACCTCCACTCAACCACACACCATCAATTACTGGCAATGGGTTGACAGCAAAGAGGAGAATGAAATAACAAAGATGAAATGACAAAGAGGATTAAATGACAAAGTGGATTAAATGACAAAGAGGAGACTGAAAAGACTGAGGATGAAATAACAAAGAAGAGAATGAAATGACAAAGATGAGAATATGACAAAGAGGAAAATAAAAGGACGGAAAAGAGAATGGTATGACAAAGAGGAGGATGAAATGACAAAGATGAGAATGATATGACAAAGAGGAAAATAAAAGGACGGAAAAGTTAATGGTATAACAAAGAGGATGATGAAATGACAAAGGCGCTGACAGAGCAGAAGAGATGGACTGTGAGAGGCAACTGACCAGCTGAGCCAGGATAACAATCAGTCCCGTCTGTCGCATCAGTGTAGACTTTCCCCCCATGTTTGGCCCCGTCACCATGACGACCCGACTGCCAGCATGCTCGTCTCCCATCTCATCGGAATCCTGATTGCACGCAAGCATACACACACACACACACAGAGGAGTACACACACACACACAACAGACAAACAAAAATGCTACAAAAATGAAACAGCCACCAGTATCTTTTTCTTTGGATAATTCGTCTTGAGAGTGCCCGTGACTCCTTTATTCACACAGGGATGTCATTGAGGTCAGTTAGTTATTCAGTTAGTTTTCAGATTCTTAAACATCCTGTCAACCACACAGGGTCACCTCAGAACAAATGACACATTCAAAATCTTTTACACCAGTTCAATACACAAGTCACTAAATCGCTACTTTGTTTGATTCACTAGCTGTCAAACAGTTCTAAAAAAAAAAACTGTCTATCCATGCACATAACACATTTTGAATTTTAAATTTTACACCAAAAATATTAGTACTTACGGTAATGTGCAGCAACATCAACTCGTCTCGTTTTGTTTTTATGGGATTTAGTGCTAAATAAGTCATAATTATCAGTATTCTGGATTCAACAGTTACCATATAAATATGTATCCAAGAGACAAGACACTTATCTCCCCTACCTTACCCAAGGTAAGACCAGAGTTCTCCTCTTTATTATTTACATAAGACTATGTGTGTAGTTTAGGTCTTGCCTGTTTAGCTTCTTTTGAGGTGTCTCAATGCGTTTGTAAACTACATATCTGAACTTTGCAAAGCACACTGAGCTCTATTTTTATGTTAGAGGTTCACAATTTATAACTATTAATTTTTCATTCTTTTTATTTTTCCACGGCAGCCACTGGATCTTCTTCACCTCAAATATTTGCTACTAATTTTCCGGCCAGTTCATCATCAGGAAAGCGAGTCTGGATGCTCCTGCTTCATCCTGCTCTCTTAGAAAACCATTCGTTCACCTGAACTTTCAAAGTGTCCAGCGCTTGACACCCAGCAGGATGGGAATTTACGCATTTACCAAAGATCCTCCACACCAAGATAGGACAGTCCTTCTTAAGGAGTTAAGGCAGATGGGAATTTATGCATTTACCAAAGATCCTCCACACCAAGATAGGACAGTCCTTCTTAAGGAGTTAAGGCAGATGGGAATTTATGCATTTACCAAAGATCCTCCACACCAAGATAGGACAGTCCTTCTTAAGGAGTTAAGGCAGATGGGGATTTATGCATTTACCAAAGATCCTCTACACCAAGATACAACAGTCCTCCTTCAGGAGTTAAGGCAGTTTTTTCTTCTTCACTGACACTGACAGCATCAGGAACAAGACACAGACCACAAAGTGTCGTCAGAAAAGATGCTGCGCTACAACTATACCACTACACTATTCCCTTCCCACTTTGATTTGTTTCACTCCAAGCAGAATGCTGATAGACTCTCTTCAGGCCATCAGCCATAAAGTTAACAAACACTATCAGGTTTTGCAACTGCAGTGAGCCACTCGGCTGGTTGCCAAGCGCGTTCACTCTCCGGGCCCATCTTGTGTTGAGAGTGGACTGGATCTTGCTTTACAGAATATCCGTGACATTATGTAGCACCAGTTGGATGCTGACTTTAATGCCTCCAGCCCTTCAAACGAAATAGGAGAGGAGCAAAACAACTGTGACTTACCAGTTCATGATGATTACTTTTTTTCTTTATACAAAGTGTGGCAGTCAGCCACTGCCCTGCACTATGTTTCAGGGGCAGTGTGGTTGGCAAGAGACACTGTACAAGCATCGCCATCATGTACTTACAGCCAATACTCCAGTGGTGATATGGCAGGCAAGATAAAGACGTGGTTGACATCTGGACCTTCTGTCGTGTACTTATTAACATCCAGTATTCCAGTGATGATATATGGTAGGTAAAATAAAGATGTGGTTGACACTTGGACCTTCTGACCTGTTCTTACATCCAGTATTCCAGTGACAATATGGTAGGTAAGATCCCCGGGGTGGGGATAGCTCAGTGGTTAGAGCACCAGACTCATGATTGAAAGGTCGCAGATTCGAATCCCTGCAGGAATGGTGGGAGAATTTTCTTCTCCAGGGTCAACTTTCTCTGCTGACTCTTGTTGCAGTATCTGTTCCACCCCTGTGTTACCACAGTAGCACATAAAAGATCCCGGTCAGTCTGCCAAAAGTGCAGGTGGCAGGTTACAGCTAAACACACATACACCTTATGTATGTGGCTTTGCATGAAGTGACATGGTGCATGGTTTTATGGTGTACACAGAACTTGCGCAGAGACGGCTGCAGTTTCATGTGGCACCAGCCATGCCAGCGCTGTAAGTACACCACTTCGGTGGATATTAAAAACGTGCAATAAAAAGCTAGTCACTCATGTAGCACCACATGCAAGCACAGTGAGTCTGCTCAAGAGAGCAGAGAATAGCGCTATATAAGCGATCATTAATCAATCAATCAATAAAGATGTGACTGACACCTGGACTTTTGACATCCGGTATTTCACAGATGAGATACGGTAGGTAAAATAAAGCTGTGGTTGACAACTGGACCTTCTGTCATGTACTTACATCCTGTATTCCAATGACAGTATTGTTGGGGATGAAGTCGCTGCCCACAAAATTGCCACCAATGCATGGGTGTCTTCCCTCTCGGATCTCCAGGAATGGCTGAAACACAGGGAGGGTAGTAGTAGTAGTAATTGAGTCACCTCAGGACAGTCAAACTCAAATCATAAGTAAATGCACATTTCAAAACTCTTCTTATATATATATATAAACCCTCTGTCAAGTCAATCCACAAAACCAGTTGCCAAACAAACATACATACACAAACATTAGACACAAATTTTCGTAGAGTTAGTCCCTTCAATATTACCCCTGTTAAAAGAGCACGTAAGGCTAGGACATGCTGGTATTGTTGACCATTCCGTCAAATTTCTTGATACAAGGAGGGGTGGGGGGTGGGGGGGGTGGTGTCATTCTTCACATGCAATCAAACTTTAACATCCTGTCAATCACTCATGATGCCCTCAGGACAGTTCAAAGCCTTATCGGTGCAAGGATGAATGGTGGACACAGAACTTGTGCTGAGATGGCAGCAGCTTCATGTGGAACCAGCCATGCACCAACAAATAGCACTGTCAGTACACCATTTCAGTGGATATTAAAAATATGGGCTATAAAACAAGTCACTTGTTCAGAATCACATGACATGAACACAGAGAGCCTGCTCGAGAGCAGAGATGAGAGAATAGCACTACACAAAAGTGATCAATAACAATAAGTATTTATGCAGCGCAAAACCTTTTCTGGAGAGACTATTGTCAGTGCATACATGCACAAATATACACACAGGCACCTGCACACAAGAGTATGTTGACTATACAAAAGATAATTCATAGCCAAATTAAACAGATAACAAACAGGGACTTGTGGCAGGGGAAGAGATAATATTTTATTACACAAGAATAAAGATTTAAGCACAATACAGCTTTTTTTGCAAATCTGTCCCTGATGACAAACACAGCAACACTCAATACATTAAACAAGAATACAATCAATTATGTGGGGGGGAAAACAACTTAAAAACAAAATGAAAACTAATTTCTGTCTAAAACTACAGAGAGCAGCCTGGAGCAGAAAACACGGCAGGTCTATTGTTTTGGAAGAAGAAATGTCTTGAAGTTTGATTTGAAGGAATCCAGACAGATGTTTCTGCGGGACAGGAAGGGGAAGGTCATTCCATACAGAAAGGCTGAAGACAGAAAAGGTGCAGGAACCAACAGTGGAAAGGCTGGCATGACGAAGCTGGAGGCTGGGAGGATCAGAGGCAGAGCGGAGAGTACAGGAAGGTGTGTAAAGTTGCTGCGAATACTGAAACCATCTGCTGCCATGGCCTTTTGCCACAAAAACAGAAACTGTCAGCTGTTACAACCAGACTTACTGCAGCAAATACTGGCACCATCCGCTGTACGATCAGCCTTACTACAGCAAATACTGGCACCATCCGCTGTACGATCAGTCTTACTGCAGCAAATACTGGCACCATCCGCTGTACGATCAGTCTTACTGCAGCAAATACTGGCACCATCCGCTGTACGATCAGTCTTACTGCAGCAAATACTGGCACCATCCGCTGTACGATCAGTCTTACTACAGCAAATACTGGCACCATCCGCTGTACCATCAGCCTTACTACAGCCTTTACGACAGCAAATACTGGCACCATCAAATACTGGTACACCAGCCTTAGTAAATACTGGCACCATCCTCTGTACCACCAGCCTTACTGCAGCAAATACTGGCACCATCTGCCGTACCACCAGCCTTACTACAGTAAATACTGGCACCATCCACTGTACCACCAGCCTTACTGCAGCATATACTGGCACCATTCATTGTACCACCAGCCTTACTGCAGCAAATACTGGCACCATCCACTGTACCACTAGCCTTACTGCAGCAAATACTGGCACCATCCACTGTACCACCAGCCTTACTGCAGCATATACTGGCACCATTCATTGTACCACCAGCCTTACTGCAGCAAATACTGGCACCATCCACTGTACCACCAGCCTTACTGCAGCAAATACTGGCACAATCCACTCTCGTGTAAAGATAAACACTGTTGAAGAAGAGCAACAGAAAGGCAAGGCGGCAGTGCTTACGGTGGTGTCGTCGCTTGGCAGCGTCAGCTGCGGTCGACACATCGTCCCCTCACCGCACCGGCTGCAGCGAGCCAAGGCCAGCAGTACGTCCAGCACCGCCAGACACGCCACCGCCTGGTTCCACTCGCTGCACCTGCAATGCGTAATGTAACGTAATGCCATTGTAACGTTGTTGGTTTGGTGGGTTGTGTTGGTTGCAGTGATGCTGGTGTGCTTTCCATTCAGGCTTGAAAGCCAAAGCTGAAAGTAGTCTTTGACGCCAAAGGCTCTTTATTCCTGCCTCAATCTCCCTTGTTTTCTCTCTCTCTCCTCTTCTTCTTCTCTCTCTCTCACATACACACGCACACATATTCTCTTACAGTAGTATATATATACTGCATGATCACCTGAGAATAGCTCAGTTGCATGGAACCTGTGCAACACAATCAGAGTCATTCCATCCACTGACCATTTGCTCACCCAGTCGCATGCAAACACATTCACATTCAACTGATCATTTGCTCATACATTGTTATTACCACAGGCGCATGCTATCATACCACTGTAAAATGTGAAAGAGTATTTGTAAAGCGCTTACACCCAACATGAGCCCAAAGCACATAATAATGGGGAGCATGATGGGTGGGTGGGTGGGGGGGGGGGGGGGAACAGTGTGCAGGGGATAGTAACTTAACCACATGCACCACACCAAAATGGAGTCGGTCAGAATCCAGCTTTGTGATATTTGTTTACGGCTGCAAATTTCTCCCCTTCTTCAAAAACTCGCCTTCCAGTTCCATTCGTCTTTCTTCTCCTTCTCTCTGTTTGAACTGTTTGAATGCAGTTCAGTGTTAGCTGCACAAGTATTAAGGCCTTCAGAACTGAAAGGGTTAGTTAACTGTGTGTGTTTGAATGCAGTTCAGCATTAGTTAGTTAGTTAGCCAGCTGGCAGTGACCCCCCTCCATCCTCCCCCACACCTCTCTTCCTCTTCCCCATAGTGTCCAATGTACACACTAAGAGGACTAAGACACTTGGGGATGTGGGGATAACTCAGTGGTTAGAATGCCGGACTCATGAATGAAAAGTTGCGGGTTCAAATCCCCGCAGCAGCACTGGGAGAAAAAAAATTCTTCAAGGTCGACTTTCTGTGCTGACTCTTATTTCAGTACCCACTACACCCCCGGGTTACTGCAGTAGCATGTAAGAGATCCCAGGCAGCAGGTTACAGCTAAACACGCACGCACCTTACGTATGTGGCTTTGCATGAAGTGACATGGTGCATGTTGGTATGGTGTACTCAGAACACACTGAGATGGCAGCAGTTTCATGTGGCACCAGCCATGCCAGCACTGTAGGTACACCACTATGGTGGATCTTTTATATTTTTTAAAGTGTTATAAAAAGCTGTTCACTCATGCAGAATCACATGTGAGCGCAGCGAGTCTGCTCCAGAGTGGAGAATATAATTATACAAATTATATATGATACAGTAGCGATCAACAACAAACACTTTTAGTGCCTGCCGGGCTATTTGGGTGTTTCCATAATCCATCGAACTCTGACATGGACTATGTGCCTATGCGATCTTTTCGCATGCATATGTATCCACAATGGGGGAACTCACTTTACAGGCTTGTCCCAAAAGGACTTTGTAGAGTCTGCATAGAATTTGACTCTAGAGAAATCTCACAACTGACGCAAAGCCTAACAAATAACGGTCACTCATCCATTTGGTGACCACGCTCGATCGTGCTTAACTCTGGCTTCTGAGTCAAACAACATGCCAACTTCTAATTCCAAAAGCTTGGAACAAGCACAACTGAAGCAGGGATAAAAGCATTTTCATTTTTCACCATTTCACTGCTGTTCAACTGTTGTTTTGTCGCTTGAAAATGGGACTTACACCTAGAAATTTGGGCGTTTTGTACTGTCATATTAAATTAGCGTTCCTTTCTAGCTGTGCATGTGTTTGAATTTTGGCTGTTGAGAGCAACTCTCCTGGTGCTACCTCTCATCAAAGCTGTGGAAGATCCTTCTCATGATGTCCTTCAGTGCCATGTCCTTTCTCTCCTCAGCGTCCACCAGCTCAGCCAGAAGACTGTCGATGGTCTTTGTGCGATACCGCTTGGCCCCTTTCTTTGACGACATCAACTCGTACTCCTCTGGGACACGCTTCAACGCCACCTCCGGTATTTCCATCTGGTAGCGGCTCTTTCCAGTTCCCCAGTAGACGATGGCCTGAACACAAGCGGAAGTCTTACACAATACATTCAGATTATCAGGCAGGGCTCATTCTATAATATATATTTTACACCCATGCTCACTCTCTCCGTCTGTCATACACACACACACACACACTCTCTCTGTCACACACACACACACTCTCTCTCTCTGTCACACACACACACACACTACAAATACATGCATTACAGGTGATGGGTTTTTACAATGAGAACAGAAGAGAATTACCTTTCTCTCTCTTCCAACAGGTCATTTTATAAATTATATTAGAAGAGGAATGGGAACGGGAACCCGGCAGGCAGACATTACAAAGACTGTAACTGTCAATTCCTAGAAGCAAACCTTGCAGCCGAGTCGCTGTTTCTGTTTTTCCAGGTACTCTTGAAGCTGCGTCTCTGTGCGCCGGACATCTGACATCGCTTCATCATAGTCATCATCCACACCTGTCAACAACAAACCAGAGTGTGTCTGGGTTTGCTTCCAAACTAAAACCCATGCCTGTATTTGGAAGAATTAAGAACGCTGCTCTCATCCTTTCCGACTGTCGCAGTACAAGGCGCAGATCTACAGAAAGAGCAGAGCATCCCACACACTGTGACACGGACACCCGCATGCACCTGTGTGCACATGCACACATACAAACACTGAAAACAGTCATGCAAAATAGATTACATCTGTGTTTAAATAGGTTTCCCCTCCCCTCTAGTGCACATGTGTGTGCATGCACACACACACACTCATTCACACCATCACACACACTATGACCACACACACACACACACACACACACTATGACTACACACACACACACACACACTATGACCACACACACACACACACTATGACCACACACACACACACTATGACCACACACACACACACACACTATGACCACACACACACACACACTATGACTACACACACTATGACCACACACTCACTCACTCATACCATTTCACACACACACACACACACACTATGACCACACACTCACTCACTCACACCATTACACACACCACACATATATGCAACGGTTCACAGGCTATGACAAATGATAAGGATGTCTGGAACATGGATCATCTTATCATACTTGCCAGATTACACGAACTACAGCACACACTACTGAACCCATTCACACACAGGCTTCCAATGTCACAAGCTGTGATGCACCTGTGCACACCTGCTCATGGAGATTTTCTTTCTTTCTTGTACACCTGGACCAGTGCGGGGGAGGGGGGGGGGGGGGGGGGGTGCTGCTGCTGACTGGACCCAGCATTAAGGGATCATCACAGGTAGGAAGTAAAAAGAAGCCAGTCAGAAGGCACAGGCCAGAACTACACACCACCGTCTGCAAAGGCGGAGCGTGGCAGCATTCAACACAGGAGAAGTACTGTATTCCATGTAGTCTGATACTTCTTGCGTGCAGTGAATGGACCATTGGCAGAAAAATGACATGACAGGAAGAGCTAGAGGACTAGGGAGAAAAACAAGAGAGGGAGATAGGAATGGGGAATCAAATGACAGCCCTGAGACTCCAGACAGGGGTGCCACAAGACACCCACGGCCTCCCTTCAGGGTCAACACAGAAGTACTGTATTTCACGTCTGAAATTTTTTCATGTAGTATTAAAGGGTGGGGAAGGGGGTGGGGGGAGGTAGGGTAATTATATCCATGTTCACTCGCTCCAAATGTTTCTGAATGCTAAAAAAATGTGAACCACCAAGTAAGTAAGTAAACATGGTGCTTAATGTCCACAGAAACTGTACGGCTTATTAGGGACGGGGAGAAGGGGGGAATGGGGTATGGAAGTGGGGGGAGGGGAAGATTATATACCTATCGCTACAGTGTCACCACCAGAATGACTTCTGCATTAAGATGGGCAGCGATGAGAGCCATTTTAATGTTTCAGTAGGAAGTGATGGACAAAGTCACAAGACAGTGTCCACAAACCACAACCTTTTTGAAGAGAAAGGAGAGCCAAAGCGGTATCGAACCGAGGTCCTTCCACTTTCCAGCCTAACGCCTTACTGCTAGGCCAAACCAGCTCACTGAACAGGAGGAGCCAACCACGAGGTTTTTATCTGGGTGAATGGGGAGGTGCAGTGGAGCGAGGCAACAGTGGAAAAGTACCAGATCAGGCAACGGTGGAAAAGTACCAGGTCTCGGCACACTGCAGTCGCACAGCTTCAGAGACACTGGATCTACTCCCCCTAAACATGTCAGTAGGCCAGCAAATATAAAGAGGTGTAAACTACAGGCACACAACAACCCATGCATTGGTATATCAAAAACCAATTTCCATTCCGTTCTTTGGTACCTATTTATATTCCATCAGCATTCACCCATGTTGGAACCTGCTTAAATCGCTTACAACTATAATATGAGCAGGGTGACCTGTTAAACAAAGATTTGTGGTCAAAAAATACAACGCTGTTATAAAGGACAATATAGCCACTTTAATAAGGAATGGGCATTGTACAGGGACTTTTTTACCTAGATGTATTCTTGTGATCTGTCAATTCTTGAGGCCGATATGGTTATTGTCAACTATACCCCTTACCTCTCTCTTCTCCTTTGTTCTAACTTTCTGTTTAAGTGTATGCATACAATTTGTGCATTATATAGTAGCCACATGCACTGGTCATTATCCAGTACTCTTGGGTGCGGTGTGTGTGACGGGGATAGAACCATGCAAAGAGGTTGAATCAGTGAGTGAATGTACTGTTAATGGACGGATACATGCTATATGAATAAAAGTCCCACAATGATGTGATTTTTTTAAATTATTTTTTTATGCAACAGTGCTAGCCAGTACCTGTTCTTAATCTTAGTGCAGTGTGGTTTGAGTATAGAATATAACAATGCTAGTTCGGCAGTTGTAGTTTAGTCAAGAACCTGTGGTTGCAGTGTCGGCTGCAATAGGAGGTAGCGTTTGTGTTAATCCAGTACCATTTTAGCCCAGTGGTTAACTGCAAGGTCCACAGATTTTATTTCAAAAGAATGCAATGCGGTAAAACATCATTTTTGCAGCATTGGATTTATTCAGGGCTGCTACGGTGATTGTATCGGTGTTCTGATAAATGCAACAGTGCTAGTCAATCAATACCTGTTCATAATCACTGCCGGGTTAACAGCAAGCGGTAAAGTGCCATTCATGCTGCATTGGATTTATTTAAGGCCGCTATGCTGACAGCATGAGCGCTGTTTTCTCATAATGATTATACTTATAGATGATGTCATTTTGGTCATGTGACACTTCTGCCTAGGCCATACGCACACATTCTGTGAACAGTGAATAAAAACCAAGTTGAATCTTCATAATCTGTCAACAGACTGAGCCAGTAAGTACAGGTACAGAAGAAGTAAAGGGGTGTGTACTGCACGAAGCTGCTCAGTTTTGTGTGGTTTTAAAACTACACGGGTCTGTCCTTTTAGAACTTGCCACGTGGTATGGCTGCTCCTCTTCCTTCATGTCTGTCACAAAAAAGCTTTAAATGGCAATTTGGCTTTACACTGAATGTACATTACCTTGCCAAGCTTTAAATACAAACAAAACCATTCCAGCACCTTATAAGGTAAAGGCTGTATTACTTGGCAGCTTAAAGATCAAATCCTGTAGACACTGAGCTGGGTCTTCATCCAGCATGGCTGCCACCATTGAATGCTCCTGTTGGGTGCGTGCTGACAGTGATCGTGGCGCAGGCTTTCATGTTTCTCCCAAGTGGTTTGCCACTCTTATTCTTAACAATGCACACTCTGAAATTCTCACATTCACCAGGCAGGTGCGACAGTGACAGGAATGGATGTATTCACACCTAAACTATCAACGTCACACAATCTGAATGGTTTGGAGGCTATTAAGGCTTTTGCTTGCTGGGCTGTTGATATTTCATGCCCAGATAACCATGCCCATTATATCTAAACAAAAAGCACCTGGAGTAAAGGTTGTCACTTGTTAGCTGATATCTGATGCCCAGATAACCATGCCCATTATATCTTAGAAGTGAAAAGCCACAAAGAGTAGAGGTAGTAACTTGATAGTTGATATTTATTATTTAACATACCCAGTGAATCATGCCAGTTCATCAGGATTAAAACAGGAGAAGGAGAAAGAAAGAAAAAAACATCAATAGTCCCTGAGTGTGTGGGCAATATTGGTAGCACACTGCACCAGGTGTGTTTGCCAAAGGATGACTCAGTCAGGCTGCACATGAGAAGAAATGGGTTTTCAGTTTTGACTTAAGAGAGTGAAGACAAACGCCTGACAGAGAGAGGAAGAGAGTTCCAGATTACAGGTCCAATGTACTGAAAGGATCTCTCCCTCAGGGTCCTTCTGCCCTTCAGAGTATTCAAGGCCAAGTGAAGGGAGAGAGAATAACATAATAATGAGTGTGTGTGTATGTGTGTGTGTGTGTATTCTAAATGACTCACATGCATGCATGCACATAGTTTTGTTGGAAACTGTGAAAGATGTTGAATGATGTGTTGTAGTGTGTTTGTTTAGGTAATTTAGTATTTTTCCAGTATGTATATATGTTCCGTCAACCCTAATGTTTTTCTGATGTGCACTTCAGGCTAATGGAAATAAATAAGTAACTTGGTGTTTTGCGGTTCTATCAGGGTGAAACATATTCTGTTATCATACAGTAACTGTTAAGAATGTGAACATGCTAAAACTAGTATATAATGTACCATTTTAAACAAGACTTAAAAGATGAGTTAAACACAAACATAACCTACAGTCATCTCAAAAATTTTTCTCTCTCAAAAAATATTGACTTCTTTCAAAAAGTTAAACATCTTCTCAGGTGGAATATCCTGAAATAACACACACTGTGATTCAGCTGTAAAGTGGCTCTCTCTTATTTCAATGCACTTGATAAATACTCTTTTACATCACATTACAATACCTTTCACTACTTGTCTATACAAGCAGTAGATCTATACAATCGTGTACCTGCACCTAGGTCATAAACTCATATCTTAAAAAATGATGTCAAACATGGGGATGAATATGAACCCTGTTTCACTTGTTATGTGTCAATAATCAATTCCAGAGAGCATCCACTGTCTGTGAGGGATGGCAAGCCCGAGTTTCCCTCATACTCCCGAATCTATACATGATATGGACTTCCACCACCAGCCTGAAGAGGATCGAAATGATCAGGTATTTACTGGCATGATCTGTGTATTTGCTGAAGCTTGTGTGCTGTATATATAGAGCCATGTCCTTAAAGTTACAATCAGCAGAACTTTTCAGTCACAATAAAATCTCCACACTCCACCTTCTGACAGCCATACAACTGAACAGTCTCTGTCCCTGACTGACCTTTCTCTGCACTGTATAAAGAGATCTCTTGGGATGACAAAGGTGGAGCAACAAATAAAATGTGTGAGGTTATTAATCCCCGAGCAAAACCTAAACTTAACCCATTTCCTGCCATTAGAAAATCAGTTGCCTTTAGAATATCTGACAGTATGTAGCTTATGTTCCAACATGTCATGAACCAAAATTCTAAAACTGAACACTTTTACAGGTTTAAGTACATACAGCTTACGAAAGTTACATGGCCTTGGTCCACCTCTCACATGCTTTCTCTACTAACAACACACTATACATTCCGAGATGCAAACAGAGTCTATCAGGCCAATACTATACCAGCACAAGTATGTGTGTGTGTGTGTGTGTGTGTGTGTGTGTGTGTGTGTGTGTGTGTGTGTGTGTGTGTGTGTGAGAGAGAGACACACATACACAGAGAGACAGAGACAGAGAGAGTACCATCCCAACAGCATTCTACACCCAGAAGCAGTCTCAAAGGAAGAAAATGACCAGGTATTCATTCACAGGCAGGAGTACAGTATATAATGTGTATTTGCTGAAGCTTATGCGCTGTAGAATTAACTGGGAAGGCAGTACTCAACTAGCCCCCCCCCCACCCCACCCCACATTTGAAACGATTACAAAAACACAAAAAAACAGAGAGAGAGAGAGAGAGAGAGAGAGAGAGAGAGAGAGAGAGAGAGAGAGAGAGAGAGAGAGATCAAATCAAATCAAAATGTTTACTTGTATAGGCCATTGGCCCGTTACAAAGTAGTACAGACAAATATTCACTCTCAACTGCACACACATCCATGCATAAACACACACACACACACAAACACATATACATGCACATACACACGTGCATATGTGTCTACACACACACACTCAGACTGTCACCTCATGCAGTGATCAAGCTTTCTCTGCGCTTGATCCCCCAAAATAAGAATTTTGTTAAGTTTAAGAGTGTGTTGTCCTTGACTGAACAAAGGATTTGTACATATTGCTCCATCTGTGAGCCAGTTCATTCTGTTGTTTCAAAAGAAAAGTTTGTTCCCAAGTCTGTGTATGCTGGGCATTGAAACAGCGTATGGCACTCATCGTCGGTCAGTGTAGTACAAAAAGGGCAGTTACGTAGGTAGAAAGCAGCAGAAAAGCGCTGTCGGTGACAATTTATTCTTGACACACCAAACCTAAACTGCGCAAGGGCAATTTTATATATTCTGCTTTGCATACACCCTCAATATCGTTCACACTGAAGTGTGCTCTTAAAACAATGATAAAGATCGAAGTGTTCACTATTTATATGTGTTCACCGACGCTGATAGAAGCAATCTTTAAGACATTCTTTAAATATACGCAAAAACCGTTTTTTGTCACCAACTTCTTCTGCACTGTTCTACTTTAAGTACATGATGTACTCCTACAGTGACAACTCTGTGTACACGGGGGAAATAAAACTGGAAACCTGACTCCTGCCTTTGTGATGGTGTTTCTGTCTACCTGTCTGATGCAGTGCGTGGACACAGAAAGTAATCCTGGCCCCGACACAAGGAACAACTGGGAGAGAGCAGGTGACTACCTACGGGCGGACACCAAAACAAGGGACTTGCGTCAGCGCAGTAGTACGGACACCGACAGGACTCCCCACGATACCGCGTCCTACACTCTTGGAGACACCGTTTTGAAGATGCAATCATTTCAAGCTCAGATGGTGGAATGCATGAACAGATGTCTTCAGCAAGTGGATGAAAACCAAACAGTACTGTCAGACAACATCCACTTGCTCAACAAATGGTTTAGATCACTTCAGTCCCAGAATGATCAGCTGAGAGAGGACATAGAGTACCTGTTGACAAAGTGTAAAGCATTGGAACGGCCCTGCAGACAGTTCTTTGCTGGGCAGTCTGACATGTTTCAAACCACCCGTGACCTTGTTGACCAGACAGACAAGCTCCACAGCCCTTGCACCAACCGTCCTCACACCTCCCCCAGGGACGGGTTGGCCAGCGCACAGCCTCACCCATCCACTGCTCCACCCCACCAACTGGACAACTCCACGCCTGCAGAGTCTCTTGGCGACCTGGAAAGGCAGCCAACCCTTGGTCACCCGAAGAAGACAACTGAGGCTAACAGCATGGCCTGTACTGGAGCTGGCGAGGCAGGCAAGGAGGTGAGTCAGTTGTCATCTCCACTCCAGGTGTCCTCTGAGGACAGACACAGCTCACAGACAGCTTTGCATGCATTGGTGCACAAAGTGCAACGAAGCGTATTGCAGACCAGTCTCCTTAGGGATAGGGATTCGGCTGGCCCGTTACTAAAATGTCTTCATCTTAAGTGTGTTTGTTAGAATATTGATGGTTTAGCAAGTAAAATTTTAGATGATTTCATACAATACGTGCATACTATCAACGATGTGTGTCTTATAGACTGTCTCATGAATGCAAGTGCATGCATGAGGAAAAACAGTGGGCAATACAAGACAGGGTGGTAGTGTTTGGTTTGACAGAGAACGCCATGGGAAAAAGAAATCGTTCAGAAAACTTCTTGCTCATTTTCAAAAATGGTGAGCTGGCCTATAACTGCTCTAGGAAGGAATACAAACAATTTATTGAAGCCAAGAAACACGATTTCAGATCTAACTCCCTACTTAGCACTGTAAATGACTCCCAAGCCTTCTGGAAAGAAATACGGAATGCACCGTGGTAGGAAAGCTGTCACAGATGACATCAGTGGTACAGACTGGCGTGACCATTTTGAAAAAGTGTTGAATGCAAGAGTGAATGGTGCTCAGCCGCAGCAAGATGGTGAAGTGACGGATGATGTTTTTGACGAAATTCTAGATGCAGATATCACAGCAGAAGAAGTCAAAGCAGCTATAAGACATCTAGAGAATGGAAAGGCTGCCAGGCCTGATGGCATTATTGGTGAGATTTTGAAAGCTGCAGAAGAATCCATAGTTCCATTTCTTGTCAAGTATTTTAATAAGCTTTTTAAAGAAGGTTCATTCCCAACTGAGGGGACAAAGGCCAGTACCTCTGCAAGGTACCCCATTAAGAAAGGTGACCCCAATGATATGGACAACTATAGAAGAATTTCACTGCTTAGTGTGTTCAAAGTCTTCATGTTTATATTAAACAAGCGTTTGACAGAGTGGACTGACTCAAATGATGTCTTATCCAATGCTCAGGCTGGTTTCAGAAAGACTTATTCTACAACAGACCACATCTTTACACTGTATGCTTGTACTCAAAAGTATATGTTATGGTATGGTAAATTCTATGTTGCCTATGTAGACTTTAGCAAAGCGTTTGGTACAGTCTAACCTCCTATACAGTGGAATATTCTGTTAAGAGCTGGAGTGAAAGGAAGAATGATTAGGATCTTGAAAAGCATGTACAGTACTATTAAGGCTGGTGTCAGATGTGGCAGTAGCTGCACAGAGTACTCTGACTGCCTGCAGGGTTTCAAGCAAGGGTGCTTATTAAGTCCTACCTTATTCTCTTTATTTATAAATGATTCTGATGACATGATGCCATTTATGTTTCAGGAGCAGATTCAGACTCCATCTCTCAAGCTGAAACCCCATATCAGCCTCAACCCTGGGTCACGACAACAGTCTTCTGACCCTGGTAAAATAGTTGTTCTTGACAGCTGCCCAGAATTTGGGAAAAAAAAAAAGGGGGGGGAGAAGCTGAGTGAAAGTGAAGCAAAAATGAAGGAACTAATAACTGACCACGGAATTGATCAAGTCATCTGCACTGACGGCAGCGTGAAACATGGCAAACAATTTGCCGGCTATGGTCATTTGGCTTGGAATGTTAAAAAAAGAGAGTTTCACAGTAAAACCCAAAATACTGTAGAATATTGTAAAGGAATTACTTCTACATATGTGGAGATCCAAGCTGTAAAATCAGCAAAAGAGTTTATGATAAATTACACCAAAGAAAACCCTGCTGCCACGACATACCTGGTACTATCAGATTCCAAAGACATGATCAACAACCTTAAGAATGAGAGCAATGAACTAAGAAAAGAACTCGAAAGTCTGCTTCAAGAGACTCACATCAAGAAGATCATCTTTGTATATTGCTCTGAGGATGCCAACTTTAGACTCAGTGTCTATGCAGACCGTCTGGCCCGGCATGTTCCACTCCCAAAGGGTCTAGATATACCTTCTCCTGATTCTGAATTGTAAACTATGTAACACAATGGTGTCATGCCTCCTCCGAATGTAGCGATGAGAGTCTTGCGGGGTTATACGGTTGATTGACCGCACTCGCTGACCGCCCTCACTACGTGCACCGAATCTACAAGTGCTCCCCGAACCTTGAACGGGACGATTGAACTCCACCCCCCTTGACCTTGAGAAACATGCTTTTTCTTGAATATCGAATTCATATGTAAATCTTAATGAGACGGTTGTCGTAAGTTGACGGAAGAAGTACCACAAAACGTGATGTTGTGAGTGACAGGTATGGCCGGTGCACTCTCTGACTATGGCCATTGGCGTCACCTACAAGGCCATACGATTGATGGTCAGTCTCGTATTGGAGGAAGTTACCTTAAAATCGTGACGGGGGATTAACTTCGAAAACACGGCCAGAGAGTATAAAAGATGGAGTGAAATAAGCCCAGAAGAGCGACAGCGGCAATGACAGCGAGAGCAACAGTGACAACGACAGCGAGAGCGACAGCTACAGCGAGAGCTACAGCTACGGCTCGGCTTTAGGGACGGGCGGCACGGCTTTAGAAGCGATGGCTCAGATTTAGGGACACATCAGGCTAGCTACGGTTTGGCTTTAGGCTTAGCTAAGGCTCAGCATGTGGAACAGAAGCCATGTACTGATAGCCGTAGTGAAAGCGGGAGCGCAAGCTCGACCTAGACTATAGGAATACGACAGGAGCTGATTTGAAATTGTCTCTCGTATTTGATTTTTTTGTTAATGAAAAATGTTGGAACTGATTGACTGTTGATTTTAAGTATGAAGAAATGGAATATAAGACCAGGAAGAAAAACTAGACTATCATTGTGTTGAGTTTAAATTTTGTCAGAGAGACTGCAGTTGTTTTGTTGTCGAATGTGTGGTAGTGTTACACGTTAGACAATTTGGTGCCGTTTAGACCAGGATCAGAACGGGTTGAGTTATTGAGATTGTAGAGACAAGAGAGAACGCATTAGAGTAGGGCGACAGTTGACCGGGCAAAGCAGACACGTTACAACAGAGGGACCAGCATAGACAACATCAACAGGGGCAAGAGGGCCGGACACGTCTGCGCTTCGGGGTCGAGGTAAGTGGTCTTGTTTTCCTTTTCGTCTTACCTTGTCGTTCTGGCTGACGCAGATGTTTTGATCAAAAATGTGTAGGTGTGGACATAGATGTTTTTGATTCGGAAAAAGAAGAAGATGAGAGTAGGAAAAGGACTGGAAATGGAAACAAAGAAAACCATAAATAATGATGTGGTGGCTTTGCTTCTGGAGCTAGGATAATAGTTGAAAGAAAAGAAAGAAAAAATGAAAAGAAAAAGAGGAAAAAGAAAAGAAAAACAGGATGCTGTGTGAGGCGTTTGTTGATTTAGTAGAAACGTAAAAGGATATGTAAGAAAAAAAAAGAAAAAAAGAAGTACTGGTAAAGAAGAGAAAAATGAGTATGAGATTAGAAATGCGACTTTGGGATTTTAATGAGAAAATTTATTATGTAAAAGGAATTAGTGGAAGTGGGGAGCATGCATTTCCTTCGTTGGTGTAATTGTGGTGGACCAACGAATTACACCAACGAAGGAATTGGCAGAGTTAGTAGGTAGGTTAAAAGTGATAAAACGGAGATTAGAAAGAGAACAGGAAATGGTTGACCTGCGCGAGGCATCCGACGATGAGATGTCAGTGGTCGCCGATGAGGCAATGTCGGTTGACAGATTTATGAAGAATATTTTGAGAAAAACTGAAATCCATATTTCTGGCAGCTCAACATATTTCCATGAATTTCCAGCAAACATGAAAATACCTCAAAGCTGTGACTGCAGGCATGTCTGCTTCTCCCCCCCCCCCCCCCCCCATGTATCAGTTGTTCTACTTGGTAACTGCAGCCACGAACAACAACATACAAATAAATGGAAAATGAAAGGCAAAAATGCAAAGAGACCCTTGAGGAAAAGGGCAAAGACAAATAACATACAGTGGAAAGAAAGCGAGGCAATATCCACTTGTAGTTTGCAGTCTTGTAGGGGTGTCCACAGGGTAACCGACTTGGAAAAATTTCCAGTTCGAATCTCCAAGATGAAGCTCCGACGCCATTGCCAGTAGTTGGGCCTTTGTTTATTTCCCTCTTGTTATTTCATCTTTCTCGAGTCTTGTTAGGTGCGTGGCGTTTCGGTCTTTTTCGTTGGGTTTACTTTTGCTTTCACAACAGGCTAGACCTCATCAGGGAGCCTGCCTTTTATTGGGTGTTTTATTTTAGTTTCCCAATTTATCCTTGTTTATTTCATCATTCGTAGCGATGAACAAGGTTTGTTCGTTCTAATTCAATAGACAGACGATTTCGTGGCCCCCCCTGGGTTAGGGTTTGGGGTTGGGCTAGTTGCCGTTTCTTTTCAACATTCATTATTTGTTTGTTTGTTTTTTCCTCTTTGCTTGCCCTTTGGTTTCTCGAGTTATATCGTTCATTTACGATGTACAAGTGAGGGGTGGTGGTCTCGATGTTTCACGAGACCGCTCATTCTGTCTTTGTTTGTGAGCGTCTTTTGCCCTGCCGTGTTGCTGTCGGCTCAAGTGGGTTGTATCGTGTACACGGATTACGTGTATTCAGCCTTTGACCCGCTGTTCGCTGACATTTCCTGCCTCCTCTTTCTTTTCAGAGAGTAGGGTTGTTGTTGTTTTTTGTTTGCTGTTCCTCTTTTTCGTTTCTTTCCCACCATGTGTTCTTTCTTTTTTATTGGCCATTTCATACCCGCTTGATAGCTTGCCTGATTAGGGCAGCCCTTTTGCCTTTGTCTTTTTGTCTGCCTTTGTTCATATCCCACTGCTTTGTGATCGGTAGTTCTGATTAGCGATTTGCTTTATCAGTCTGCAGCCTTTGTTTTTTCCAGATGGAAGCCGGGTTAGTGAGTTAGTTAAGGTTAGTTAAGGTGTTACAGTTAAGGTGTTAGTTAAGGTTAGTTTGGCTTTCCATCTGTTTGTCGTTGGCACATTTATGTTTGCTCTGTGCTCTCATGGCTTTGACTGTAGTCGTCCCCTCGTTTGTCGCAGACAGTAGTCTATCTGACTTGTGATTTGATGGTGTGTTTTTCCACCTTATGCTTGCAGGTAGGCCACCGTTTGGGTTTTTGAGGTGGTTTCAGCTGTTTTGTTTCTTTCATTTGGCGTCAGCTGTTTGCTTGCCTGATTAGGGCAGCCATTTTTCGTTTGCTTGCCTGATTAGGGCAGCCGTTTTTCGTTTGCTTGCCTGGTTAGGGCAGCCATTTTTCGTTTGCCACCATCGTTTGTGGTTTGGTCTTTCTTTCTTTGGGCATTTGTGGCTTGTTCTTTCTTTCTTTGCCACAGGCATTTGTGTACATCCTCTTTCTTTCACGGCCTTTTCTGCCGTAGGCATTCGTGTTAGACTTTTCGTCTTTGCGCTTGTTTGAGGGTATCAGTAACCTCTCAATTTTTGGCATCATGCTCTGCGCTTGCCGCTCGTCAGACGAGTGGGGGGACGCGCGGTCAGCCGGCCAGTATGCTGTGTAGCATGGACTGGAGATTGACCAATGGTTGGCCTTGGTTTTGGTTGTGCCTTGTGTGGCTTCGAGAGACGTGTTTGGTCTGTGACTTTGTGGTTTTTTTGTTGTTGTTGTTTTTCCTTTTTGTGTCGGTCTTTCTTTTCCTTTCTTTCTTTTTTTTTTTTTTTTTTGCTTGATGTCCTCAGATGCTAAGGAGCATAATTATTAAGGACCATCTTCGATGTCGACCGACTCCTACCGTGAGCTTCGTCGCGGCCCCATAAGTTATTTGATTGAATCCAGTGATTTGAGAGTTTTTATGCTTTGGTTCGTCGGATACAGCATTATTCCATGTCATTTGGGGTTTGCTAGGTATTAGCATCTGACCAACATTTTAGCGTATGTAGATTGAGAGACAGGGGGTGTATGTCTGAGAGTGTGTACGTGTGTGTTTCATGACTGAATTACTGAGATATGTGCAATTCAATTCTTTGTTGTGTGTTAATGTATAAGTCAGATGGCAGCTTTAATTTCCTGCTGGGATTGAAAACAAAACAAACAAAAAACCAAATATTGTTACTGGTATGAGAATTGTGTGTGTGTGTGGGGTGGGTGAGGGGTGGGGGTGGGTGTACTGGCATAGTACAGAATCAACTGATAATTACGTGGACATGCCAATGCACTGCACACTTTACATTTATTCTGTACACACACACACATCATATGAGGACTGCAAACCAATGGGGTTAAAAAAGGATATTGCTCAAAGTGATGGTTTAAGTTCTAACCTTTGCTTGGAACGATGACTCCATCCTTCCGTGCCTTGTCATGGTTAAACGCTTTCTGAAAGCAGAGTATCAGGTACATGCATAACCGTCAAACAAACACTTATGCTGATAGATTATTTACAACGCCTTATCTCCTAAGAGCCTGGGGCGCTTACAAAGGCTACAGATGAGCACAACACACACACTCACGCACACACACAATCACACATGCACACAAACAAACACACACACATCACACACAACACACACTCACATGAACACATAGCACACACATAATGAGCATAATAACAAGACAAAACCACCAGAAGTTTAAAGAACATCAACAGACTCTCTATTGTTAGTGGCTGGGGGCAAAGACCATGTACCACAGAGAAATTGTGGAGAGAGAGAAAGAAAGAGAAAAATCCATTAGCAAAGTTGAGGTGGTGGTGGTGGAACATGTTCAATCAGCCAACCACCAAACTCAGGAACTCCTCCAAGGTAAACACAACAAAAACAGATCAGGAATGTGGTCACTTCTGCAACATTCAGAGAATGTTTGGCTGTTTTCGATGGTGCAGTTACATCACTCCAACAGGCATGTGAAATGCCGACGCTGCACTGGCGGACTTTACAAAACATGAAATGCTATCCACGCCAGGACACACTGAATTTTTTCTTCTTCTTTTCTTTGGTACGTGTGTGTGTGTGTGTTTTTTTGGGGGGGGGGGGGATTAAGTTAGTTGGTGTTTTACGCCCAGTCAACCGGTGTGGTTATATCCAGGCGATACACATTTCATATTGGAGGGGAGTGGGGGGGTTCTTGTTGCTGGAATCACCAGCTCTGCATGCTGATGCTGACATTGTGACACTTTTCCCACCAGCAAAGCAACCCTCTAGGCATGCGCCACTAGAACGTTTGAATCCTGGCCGGAGCAGCGGGAAAATTTTCTTCTCCAGGGTCAACTTTCTGTGCTGACTCTTGTTTCGGTATCCATTCCACCCCCATGTTACCCCAATCATTCTGCCAAAAGTGCAGGTGGCAGGTTACAGCTAAACACGTATACACCTTACGTACGTAGTTTTTACATGGTTGTATGGTGTACACAGAATGTGCCGAGATGGCAGCAGTTTCATGTGGCACCAGCTATACCAGCGCTGTAAGTACACCACTTCGGTGAATAATCAAAAACGTGCTATAAAAAGCTATTCACTTCTGTAGAATCACATGTGAGCGCAGTGAGTCTGCTCAAGAGCAGTGAATAGCGCTATATAAAAGCGATCAATAATAATAAAATAAACATCCTGCAGTGAAAAAAACAACCATGGATTGAGAAATGGACTATGCTCAGCATTTCTTCCCAAGCTGCCTTTTTTTCTTTCCTGCTATTTTTTTTTTTTTTTTTTTAAGTTGTGGAAAATAAGGAAGAAATAATAATAAATTGAAGAAAGAAAAAAAAGCAGAAACACCTGAAAACCTGATTTTTCATTTTATTTTACATAGCAACTGGAAAAAAATTCTGGGAAATTCAGGCAGGCTGGCAGCCATGCTCACATCAAAGAACTCCAGGTCCTGGGTGATGTCAGGGAAGCGTCCCTCCTTGCTCCCAGAGTCCAGCAGCACCGTCTGTTTCAGCAGCTTGGACCTGGAACACAACCAAGCCGGCTGCTTAGAAAATCACAGCAGTGATAGGACAAAATGTCCTGGGTCTGGCAAAATTGTAGCACACTGCCAAAGTAGAAATGAAAGGGGAGAAGAACCACTTGATAAGTAAGTTGGTGTTTTACGCCCAGTCAACTGGTACGGTTATATCAGGGCGATACACATCTGACATTATATATATTATTAATTTTTAATAGTGTGTACGTCTTAAAATGGGTCTATATACAGTTTTAAGACCATGCTTACAAGGTGAATAACACAAACATAACTAAAAATGATCTCAAATTTAAATTTTTCCAAAAATATTAATTTCTTTCAAAAAGTTAAAAATCTTCTCAGGTGAAATATCCTGAAACAACATACGCAGTGATTGAGCTGTAAAGTGGCTCTCTCTCATTCAATAAAATCTGAACAAGTAATTAAAATATGTTCTATGGTTAAACAGTTATCACCCTTCAAAGAACAACTTGGACCTGGAACACAACTAAGCTGGCTGCTTAGAAAAACACAGGACAAATTGGGAAGCAGGAATAGCTCAGTGGTTGGAGCATCAGACTCATGATCAAAAGGTCATGGGTTCAAAACCCTGCAGGAGTGGAGGGAAAATTTTCTTCTCCAGGGTCAACTTTCTGTGCTGACTCTTCTTTTGGTATCCATTCCACCCCCGTGTTACCGCAGTAACATGTAAAAGACCCTGGTCGTTCTGCCAAAAGAGCAGGTGGCAGGTTACAGCTAAACACACATGCACCTTATGTTTGTGGCTTTGCATGACGTTACGTGGTGCATGGTTGTACGTTGTACACAGAACATGCTGAAACAGCAGCAGTTTAATGTGGCACCAGCACAGTAAGTACACCACTTAGGTGGATATTGAAAAACGCGCTATAAAAGCTAGTCACTCATGTAGAATCACATGCTTGCGCAGTGAGTCGGCTTGAGAACGAAGAATAATGCTGCATAAAAGCGGTCAACAAAATGTCCTGGTCTGGCAAAATTGTAGCACATTGCCAAAGTAGAAATGGAAGGAGGGAAAAACAGCTTGGACCTGGAACACAACCAAGCCTCTGCTTAGAAAATCACAGCAATGATAGGACAAAGTTGGGGAGTGGGGATAGCTCTGTGGCTAAAGCGTCAAGACTCGTGATCAAAAGGTCGCTGAGCTATCCTCGCCCCCAAGAGAGAGGGGGAGAGTACGGGGTTTTGAATTATTTGATATAAATGCCTTAAACATGTACCTCCCCCACTGAAAAGGGCTATGGCCTTCTATCAATAATGTAGCATCAGTGTCTTCTCTTTCTCTTGTGTCTTCTCTCTCTCTCTCTCTCTCTCTCACACACACATACACACACACGCACACTTAGTAGTAGTATATATACAGCATAGTCAGCTGAGAACAGCTCACTTTTCAACCCGTGTTGCAACACAATTACAGTCAGTCATTCCACAGACCATACACTTATCCAGTTACACGCAAATGCATACACATTCAACTGACCATTTGCTCATACACTGTCATTACCACAGGCGCATGCTATCATGCCAATACACTATGATGAAAGAAGTTGGCTGAAGTCTCACTTGAAGTCTGCGCCGGACTGAGAGAACTTCTTGATAATCTTCATGGCAGCTTTGAATCCTCCCAGTGTCGACAAAAAGTCCTCTATCTTGCGTTTGCTGCATGGAAAGAAAATAATAATTAAAAAAATATTTGTAAAGGGCAAAATCTTGTCCATAGTCTATTCTGAGCACATACATACACGTACATGCACACACACACACTCACACACAAACACACAGGCACCTGCACACATATACACTCCAGCTATACAAAGCCCAACCTACACAGTTTAAAACGGGTAGCAATCAGAGACAGAGATGGATGAAGACAGCAGCACGGAACAGAAAACATGGCAGGTCTACAGTTTTGGGAAAATAAAATTGTTCAGGTTTTATTTGAACAAGTCCAGAGACAGTGTTTGTCAGAGAGGAAGGGGAAGGTTATTCCCTAACTCATACAGGTTTAAATGTTATGTCCAGTTTTGTTTAGCACCATCTTAAAAACTAAATCAGAGTGGAAAAACAAGAGAGAAAAAAGAAAAAAGAAAAAAAAAAGAGGAAAATTATTACAGTGATTTCCAGACTCCAAGGCGCTTCTGGGTACAACTACGAGGCAGAATGCCCTATTTTATTCCATGAGCCTACACGGGGAAACCATGTAATCCAAAACACAGTTAAAAAGCAGGGAGAGGGTTTGGAGAAAATGAAAGTGAATGGACCAGAAAGGCAGAAATCAGGACAATGAAGAAATTCCTGGCAGCAGGTGAAGCATGCAAGGCTGTATTCTGACCTACTCCCCCCTAACTTTAAAGGGAGGAGGTTTGTCAGCTCTGGGGGCATAGGGGGCCTTAATTTCTGCATTCGCAGTACCCCACTGTGGGAACCGTCACACAAACACAATATGTATCCTGAAAAACAGGTGTACAGCAGCCATGAAAAGAGGAACGCAGAAACTTTTGTTTCAGCATAATTATATTTTACAGTTGTTTCTAAAAGCTGCACGATAAAGAAAACAGCTTCCACACTTAGATCAGTAAGTAAACGTTTGTATCAGCTCAACTTTTCTGCTCTTTCGTTTTATCACCACTCAAAAGGGCAGGTGACCTCTCTCATCTGCATACCTGTACGTGACTTCTTCGTAAAAGATTGCACGCCCCTCAGGGTGACTGGTCGAGCGCTTTGCTGATCCAAGACTATGAATCCTGGAAAAACAAACATGTAGCTGAATTAATCGTATGCAATGCACGATATACACACAATCATTAATCGGGTGGTTCTGGGAAGTTTTGGTTTTAAGTCCTAGCCAAACTTTAAGTTTTAGGAATATTCATAACAACAGTCCTAGGCACGTTCAAAGCTTTAAATCTGTAATGCTAACCTAGAGCCATTTCCAAACACATGTGAACAAAAAAGGAAATAAAATAAGACAAAAGCAATAGCAATCAGAATCACAATCATCAGTCACGCACACAGGTCATAATGTTACAAAGTGATGCAACTGAACACAAGTGATGTCATCACACAAAACCTGTCATCTGTCAAAAACAGGACTTTGAGTTTCGTTTTCACAGTGGCTTTCATTTCTGATCACTAATTCACTGTGAGACTTTTACACATACAGGGAATGGTTTTTACCCACCACAACACCACTCAAAACTGTCGCAACTACGCAGCAAAATGAATACACCCACCTGCAGTTAAGCTTTCAAACTGGACAACATCAGTCAGAATTCACACACACCTACATCTGCCCGTGCAGAAAATGAAGGAGCTCTGCTGGGATCAAACAGTTTTTCCGAACTGGAAAGATCAGTTTTAAATTCTCACACCTGCATGCACCTACGCAAGAACTGAAGAGACCCACCTGCTCAGCAGTCTCTCCAGATCTGGCATTTTCTTCAAGGTGTCTGTGGCTTCCGTGGCCATTTCTTGCATCTCCATCAGCGCTTCAATGGCATCCAGTCTGTCGTTGATAGACGAGGGTTGACACAGCGGTGCGCACACCCACTGCTTCAGAAGACGTTTGCCTGTGATACAATGATATTTATTCGCCAATGATATTCAAATGTACTCAGGAACTGGTCTTGGTGACGTTCCAATCACACAGTGCATTAACGAACAGACAAAAATTACAGTTAGCCATGTATAAAAAGTTATAAATAAATAAAGTTAAGTTCAACAGTGTAACAATCTCATTCATGCAATGTAAGCCACCACACACACACACACACACACACACACACACACACACACACAGACTCACACTCTCATGCACACACACCACATGCTCATGCACACCCACACACATGACATAGCATAACATTTCACAGTTTGCACAGGCACGTGAAGCCCAGTGACTGTGGATAAACATTTTTTAAACCAGTGTGACAGCTATAAGGTGGAGAAAGTGGTTCATACAATCTCTGTAACTAGCCAGATACAGGGTCATCTATACTAGTACTAGAGCTCTACTAGCAAACACCTTGCACCCTTCCCCATCTACAACACACACACACACACACACACACACACTGCACACACACACACAAACGCACACACATTGGTTGGAGGGCGGAAGAGTTGTGATAAATTCACCGAAAGGAGTGGAACAGGTCAGGGGAAGAGTTGTGATAAACTCACCAAAAAGAGTGGAACAGGTCGGGGGAAGAGTTGTGATAAACTCACCAAAAGGAGGCGATGGGGGGGGGGGGGGGGAAGAGATGAGAAAAACTCACCAAACGGAATGGAACAGGTTGGGGGGGGGGGGGGAGAGTTGTGATAAACTCACCAAAAGGAGTGGAACAGGTGTCGAGCTGTTCCAGCAGAGTTCCCTCTGTGCCGCCTGTCGCGGCGTTTTCTGTGACTTCCAGGTTGAAGAGGGTCACGCCATCCAGCACCTGATGTTCACAACAGGTCAACGCACGCAGCATGTAAAAACCAATTCATACCACCACCTCCCACAGGCTGAGGAAAGAAATGCTGTGCATGGTATCAAGCTCACGATGGTTATCCAAACTCAAAAAGGTTCAAAAGAACACTTATTTATTTCAACATGGACACACAGTATGCACATTTTCGGGGAAGTCCCCTTTATCAAGCCACCAAATGACACTTAAACAACAGATAAACGGTCAAAAACGACGCAAAATGAAGGAAAAAGACTTGTTTCGGTTTAGCTTTTGCAGCTTGTTCGGTGTTTGAAAGATTGTTAGCCTTACGCCAACAATCTTCCAAACGCTGAACAAGCTGTAAAAACTAATCTTCCAAACATGCAAACAATCTTCTGCACTTTATGTAACATTAAATTATGTAGGCAGAAAATGGTCACGACTGTGTTGCGCCCTCACCCAGAAGACATCACAAGGAATAGCAGAGGAAGGGAAAGAACAGTAGGAGTAGAAGTAGTTGGATTCTAACATCCTGTCAACCACACAGGGTCACCTCAGGACAGTCCAACTCAGGTCATAAGCAAATATACATTTCTGAACTCTTCTCACATATATATCAACCCTCTGTCAAGTCAATCTACAAAACCAATCACTTTGCAAGCATAAAACATACAGACACAAACATCAGACACAAACATCAGACACAAATTTTCAAAGTCAGTCCCTTCAGTATTACGCCTGTTAAAAGAGCACACAAGGCTGGGACATGCCGGTATCATCGACCATTCCGTCTAATTTATCGATACCAGGTTAAAGAAAAATATGAAAAAGGAATGGACAGACATAATATAAAATTAAAAAATGAGACCAAAAAAGCCAAGGAGGGAGATGTTCGGGTGTTACCATGTTCCTCTGATGGGTGTTGAAGGTTGAGATCTGTCGTTTCTCGGGGGCCTGGTCCAGTGGCTGGTACTTCTGAAACTTCTTCATGGACAGCACTTCGTGGTCCATCAGGCAATACTGCAGGTACCTAAGGCGAACACATTTTTTTTAAATTAGCTTTTTTATATTTTTTTATATTCAGTTTATAATTATATGTAGAAAACACCAACATCCATTCAGATTATCACATTATACATTTCAATAATGAGGGAATTTATTCACTCTAAACAGTTGTGGAAGAATATGGGGAGGGAGAGAGAGAGAGAGAGAGAGAGAGAGAGAGAGAGAGAGAGAGAGAGAGAGAGAGAGAGTCAAATCAAAATGTTTATTTGTATAGGCCATTGGCCTGTTACAAAGTAGTACAAACATTCACTCAGTTTACATGCTTCCATGCACAGATACATGCCCGCATGCACGCACACACAAACCTGTATACGTGTCCACACACACGCTTACACTGTCATTTCATGTGGTAATCAGGTTCTCTCTGCGTCTGATCGAAAATTTTTTACTTTTTTTAAATTGATAAGCTTAAAAGAATGTTGTCACTAGCTGAACAAAGGATTTGTATATACTGCTTCTTCTGTGAGCCAGTTAGTTCTGTTGTTTCAAAAGAGAATTTTGTTCTCATGTCTCTACGCTAGGCATTGGAACAACATATAGCACCCATCTTTGGTCAGTGTAATACAAAAGGGGCAATTGTGTTGGTCGAGGTGGCTGTCCTGGGCTCCCCGTCCCTAACAGTCCTAAAAAAAAGAATTAGACATCACATAGATGAGGTCATAGACTCGCTCGTACTCCTACTCACCACACAACTGCTCCCAGCGAACGAATGGCCAGGTCATAATCCTCTGCTGCAGTCAAACCCAGGGCATCACCTAAGACACAAAAAGAGGGGAGTAAGTATCTTAGTGTTTTACGCCCTGTCAACCAGTACGGTTATATCAGGGTGAAACATATTCTGTTATCATACAGCAGACTGAACTCCAGAAAGAACAGCCAGTGGGAGTGTGGGGAATGTGACCGCTGAATAACTGATTTTTTAATACCCAGTCACCAGCGACAGTTTTTCATGGTCTTACCGACTTTAGAGTTGACTGGAGGCAATTAATATTACACTAACTGCATCAATTTCAGACACTTTCGGTAATCCCCCTTTGTCCAGTCGAGTGTTCCTTTGTCTGTTTTGGCATTTGTAACACGTGTGTCAAACTGATGAAAGTTGTACGTTTCAAAATGGTGGCGCGCAGAGTGAACATGCGTTACCATGGCGAGGGAAACTGTGGAATTAGTACTGAATGAGGGCTCGGATCCAGAAGATTTTTTCTGACAGTGGTTCTGAAGAGAACATTGTTGATTCTAGGGAGGAGTTTGTGCCAGTAGATCTCGAGGCAGACTTGAGTGACAGCGATAACAACATCTTCATTTTCATCATTGGGATCTGTGCAACCAGTAGAATAAAACTTTTTTTAAAACTGTGTTTGGACAGTTCCCGCTTTGGTGTTGCGACAGAGAAAGGTATATGACATGACACTATGGATTATTTATCACACATCCCAAGCTTTTTAAAAATGTGTGTTTATTGTATTATGCATAGTAGTTTATTTACTACGGTTTATTTTAAACGGGCAAAAACAATGCCCCTACAGGAGCTGAGCACGTCATTTTGTGGCGTCTTGAATGAGTTACGGATGTTCAGCCATTGGGAGTGTGGGGAATGTGATGGCTAAATAATATATATTTTGTATTGTCCAGACACTGCGCAGGTATGGAAATCCAGCAGGCAGAGGTGAACACACTGTGATACAGTTCCTGGTGTTAAAGATTTTCCATTCTTCCAAGCAATGGGTACGGAAACAACAAAGCTCAACCCAAAACAGGTAAGTGTTTTAGCTCTCCATCTCATTTTTCATCGTTTTTTTACTGTTTAATTGTTGTACAAGTGTTGATTTGTAGCTTGATAAAGGAAATTACCCAAAATATTTGCACACTGCATGTTGTCCTAAAAAAAAAAAAAAGCATTCTTTTGAACCTTTTTTTGTTGCATCTAAAATTTCACTGACTTGAATATTTGCTTGACAAAGTAAACTCTTAAGGGTGAGCATTCTCCTGCAGCATTACTTTGACTTGATCTAAAACTACATCCTGTATTTTTCAACCTCAGCCTTGAGCTCCAGGCAGATTCTACAACTTTGCTGAAGCTGATGTGCAGCTTTGACGGAATGCTACCGACCCTCACCAGCTTCAGAACCCCCCCAGGAGAGCATCTGGGTGCGCACCTGCGAACATCTCAAGGTAGGTGGAATCTCTGATGGCATTGCATTGACAAACTTCACCCAAGAAGTGACTGATACATTTCACAGGTAAGAATATAGATTTCTAGCCCCAAAGTCATTCTGAATCCACAGCGCCTTTAATAGCAGCTAAAGACATTCTTAATAATTTATAAATCATTTCAGTCTCATACATGTACATAGATCAGGAACGATGCTGTTCATTTTGGCTTCCTTTCAATTCTTTGCAGGGTCCAGTGAAGGTACTTTTGCTTTCTAATATAATTCTATGCATATCTCATAGGTGTCTTGATGTGATGTGTCTTCGCTGTTAGTATTAGCCAAGCATGTATTAACTTGTGTGTGTTGCTGGACAAAGCTGACTCTCGGATTCAGTTGTCAGGAGCCTGGACACCTGATTCCAGAGTCTGGAGTCTGGACACCTGATTCCAGAATCTGGAGTCCAGCCAGGTTCTGAAAACTGCCTCCTCGAAGCTTCTTGACCCAAGGGACAGGCCAAAGGATGCCGCAGAACTTGCCAACTTTGGCACAGCGGAGTTAAATGCGCTCCTTCCTCTCTTTGGGGGAAATCTCAACTTCACAGAGATGCAATGCAATCTCCCAACTTCCAGGAGGGTCGAGTGGCCCAAGCTGAGGGCAGCAGTGAAGAGGCTGCCAATGGGGTTGCAGAGTCCATCTCTTTCGGGAACAGTTTTCCAGACCACGAATGACACGATGAGTGTGGCAACATTCTCCAGCTATTTAGCCTTGTACTGGTACTCCTTACTCCCCACTGCTGGTGTTGAGGGAGGCTTCTCCACTGTGAAGAGGACCAAGACTGGGGGAGCAAGTTCAACACCAGCACTGTGTCCCAACGGATGTGTATCAGCACTGAAGGCCCAGACACCTGTAAGTACAACTGTCTGCAAGCTCTTCAGAGATGCTGGGAGGAGTAAGTGACTAACTTGGTGTTTTACGCCCAGTCAACCAGTATGGTCATGTCATTTCAGAGATGGTGGGAGGAATAAGTGACTAACTTGGCATTTTACGCCCAGTCAACCAGTAGGGTCATATCACTTCAGAGATGCTGGGAGGAGTAAGTGACTAACTTGGTGTTTTATGCCCAGTCAACCAGGATGGTCACATCACTTCAGAGGTGGTGGGAGGAATAAGTGACTAACTTGGCATTTTACGCCCAGTCAACCAGTAGGGTCATATCACTTCAGAGATGCTGGGAGGAGTAAGTGACTAACTTGGTGTTTTACGCCCAGTCAACCAGCATGGTCATATCAGGGCAAGACACGTTCTGTCATCAAACAATTACTATATAAAGAAAAACTCTAATCCAGACAAATGCAGGAGAATGGCTGGTTAGACAGAAATCAGTTGCAGGAAGGGAGCTGAAAACAGAGGCATCGTGGTGAGTTTTTGGAATGAAATACAGGTCTAAGGGCCGGGTGACAGAAATCAGCTGCAGGAAGGGAGCTGAAAACAGAGGCATCGTGGTGAGTTTTTGGAATGAAATATAGATGAAAGGGCCGGTTGACAGAAACCAGCTGCAAGAAGGGAGCCAAAAACACAGGCATCATGGTGAGAGTTTTTGGAATGAAATAGAGGTGAAAGAGCCGGTAGACAGAAACTAGACGCAAAAAATGAGTGAAATGGGTGGAGCAGCTTAGTTTAAACACCCCCGGCACAAGACACCGGCTGCATGGGGGCTGTGGGAGAAGGGACAGCAGCAAAGAACATCCATTGGCTGGTGCTGAACCTGCTACTTCAGTCAGGCAGTCCCTCTTCATGTGGAGCTCCTTCAGTCAGGCAGTCCCTCTTCATGTGGAGCTCCTTCAGCCAGGCAGTCCCTCTTCATGTGGAGCTCCTTCAGTCAGGCAGTCCCTCTTCAGGTGGAGCTCTTTAAGTCAGGCAGTCCCTCTTCATGTGGAGCTCCTTCAGTCAGGCAGTCCCTCTTCAGGTGGAGCTCCTTCAGTCAGGCAGTCCCTCTTCAGGTGGAGCTGCTTCAGTCAGGCAGTCCCTCTTCATGTGGAGCTCCTTCAGTCAGGCAGTCCCTCTTCATGTGGAGCTCCTTCAGTCAGGCAGTCCCTCTTGAGGTGGAGCTCCTTCAGTCAGGCAGTCTCTCTTCAGGTGGAGCTGCTTCAGTCAGGCAGTCCCTCTTCAGTAGGAGCTCCTTCAGTCAGGCAGTCCCTCTTCAGGTGGAGCTCCTTCAGTCAGGCAGTCCCTCTTCAGGTGGAGCTCCTTCAGTCAGGCAGTCCCTCTTCATGTGGAGCTCCTTCAGTCAGGCAGTCCCTCTTCAGGTGGAGCTCCTTCAGTCAGGCAGTCCCTCTTCAGGTGGAGCTCTTTAAGTCAGGCAGTCCCTCTTCATGTGGAGCTCCTTCAGTCAGGCAGTCCCTCTTCAGGTGGAGCTCCTTCAGTCGCTTGAAAACGTGTACAGTCACAGTTCTGCTGCTGTCAGCAATCAATCGGTAATGAGTGTATACATGTTGCTGCCTTGGAAAATACTGTTCTATTGTGGATGGATGTTCTGATGAGTGCAGTGTGGATTCAGTAGTACTTGCCAGTTAACCACAGTCATGCAACAATTTCAAACCTTCAAACTCCACTTGACATGCGTATCAACCATTTCAGACAGAAGGGCGGATTGTAAGACTTTGGCTTGGGCAACTACTTTTGTCACTGGGGCAAGCAGAAAATGCAGCGACTTGCCCAAATACAGGGCAAGCAGGGGGAAAAAAAGGTTACTGTCATACCCTGGTAGACAACTGATTTTTTTTTTAACACCCAGTCTACCATGACGGTTGCATCAGGACAACCAATGTGCAAAAACAGCACAACCGTTTCACAACATACATCCATCATCGTCTTATTGAGCAACTGGAAATGTGATAGACATCTAGACAACTGATTTTTAAGTGCCCAGTCATCCATGACAGTTATATTAGGGCATGCAATGTACTACACACACACAAAAAAAAAAGCACAACTGTCATGTGACACATCGACCCTCCAATACCATCATCTTAAGGATGTCGAGCAACTGGAAGGGTGTGTGGGCAATATGACAGACAGCTAGACAGCTGATTTTTCAACACCCAGTCAACCATGATGGTTATATCAGGGCATGCAATGCACACACTCACACACACACAAGAAAAAGAAAGTGCAACTGTCTCAAGACATCCACCCACCATCCAACCCCATCGTTTTAAAGATGTCGAGTAACTGGAAGGAAATGTGACAATCTGACACACATAGCTAGACAACTGATTTTTTAACACCCAGTCAACCGTGACAGTTATATATCAGGGCATGAAATAAATACACAAAAAGCACAACCATCTTGTGACATACACCCACCATCCGACACCATCGCCTTAAGGGTGTCCGGCCACTGGAAGTCCTCCCCGTCCTCCTTGAAGTAGTTCTCTTCCAGCAACGTCTTCAGTGTCTTGGAGCTCTCCCAGAACTCCTTCCCCGGGCTCAGGGCCTCCTTAACTGCCGTCGTGTGGCCGCTGACCAGCTGCATGGTCTTCTGGGACACCCGGCCGCGCTCAAACAAGATCTGAGCAGGCGTGTGATGGGCCAGGACTGTCCGCAAGCGCGAGCAATGACGGTCGTCGCTGAACTGGCCAAGCTGGAAAAAAGGACTGACAATGTTACAATGTGTGTAATTTTGTAGCTTTTTTTGTTCGTCTGTTTGTTTTTCTTCTTTCAGGTATATTATACAAGATGCAAGAAGAAAGTATTAGCTCTTTACCGAACTTTAAAAACACAAAAACAATGTTCCTTTTTGTTGTTAATTTCAGTGACATGAATTGTGTCACGAGTATATCCACACCTTTCATTCCAAATTATCAAGTGGTTCAAAAAATACTGTCTGGACTCACACAAAAAAGAGCAGAGACACAGTGATTCCAATTTGCCCCCCGACTTTGTTAGTGAAGGGGAGGTATAAAAAGTAGTCCCAGAAGTCGTGAGCTTAAAAGCAAAAAGCAAAGTATAAAACATCAAACAACTTACATGGAATGTGCCAATGGATGTGTCAACAAAACACACTCCATACACCACCCCATCTTGGGATTCCGCCTGAAAAAGGGAGAGAAAAGAAGAAGAAAAATCAGTCCAAGCTGCCTACATTACCTGTTGTCCATGAACTCCAAGACAACCACAAGACAATCTGTTCAGGGTAGAAAATACTGTACAAGCCATATGTGCTAAAAAAAAGAAAAGAAGAAGGCAAATGGTCTATCTAAATAATGCTGTATCTCAGTCAGAGCTGAAAAATGACATGTACTGTCTAAAGACTGCCAAGTCTTCTCCTTCTTCCAAGTTTGTCCACCGTCAACACAGCTGACCATTATCAATGTTTGAGCGGTTGCCAAAAAAAAAAAAAAAGAAGAAAAAAGAAGAAGAAGGAGGAAACAAAAAGCAAAAGTGAAAGCGGGGTGGGGGTGGGGGTGGGGGGCCTGGGAGCAGCTGTGACTATCTGAGGACTGACACCCTTGCAATGAAAGTGTCAAGGGAAGAGGCATGGACAGTCTCTTGGGGGAGGGCGTCGCAGTCAGTCCTTCACTGTTGGGGAAAAAAAGGAGACTTGCCTGTATCAGAGCTGAAACATCACAGGGACTGTCTGAATACGGCAGTATTTCTGTCACAGCTGGGAAAAAATCATCTGGCCTGTCTAAATACCGGGATATCTCAGAGCTGAGAAAACACCGGGACTGTCTAAATACTGCCATATCTCTGTCAGAGCTAAAAAAATCAACTGGACTGTCTACATGCCGTTAAATATCCTCTGCGTATGTCTCACATCCTCCTGAACACTATCACCCCCCCCAATCATTCTGGCCCCACACACACACCACTGACCTCGCAGATAGCGAGGAGATAACTGGGCTGAGCATCTCCAACGTCTCCGTCTCGCTGGCTGAAGCTGCGGATACCCTGGGTGGACACCTGGCAGATCTCCCTCCTCACCACCTTGTCAAACTTGGTTGGCCTGGCCACTGAAAAACAAGGCACGCACATTATCCATGCACGTCTCACACTGGCTCCTCCGCCACTCTGGGTCTTCTTCCTCTTTTAAAACTGTCCCTGAGACTCGTCTGTTCTGTGTCTAAATGGTCTGTTTTCATAGCTGCGTCTATCAAATTCAACTGATATTTGGATGGCAAAAATCCATACGCATTCCAGGTGCCTCACATAATACTTTTATGTAATACTGTAACACAACACTATAAAACACAAAAAGACTTGTACATGCCCTTGAAAGAATACACAATAATTAACAACTATATATTGGTACAATATTAACACAACACACATGCATGTGTGTGTGTGTGTGTGTGTGTGTGTGCGCGTGTGTGTGCATGCGTGTGAGCATGTATGCACATGCCTGCGTGCATGTGAGATCCTGAAGTATATGGCAGAGTTTGGTGGATTATGGAAAACTAAACCGAGCCAGCATGCACTAGAGGACAAACGAAGCACAGTGACTCTGCCCAAGAGCGGAGAACAGCGTCATACACAAGCAAAATCAATAACGGCAAGCGAACACGACCAGCAAGCCACTCACTCTCTCGGCACCGCTCAGCCATCATCTCCGGCGTCTCGGTCTGTTCGATCCTGGCCACCTTGTACCCTTTCTGCAGCAAGGCATCGGCGTAGCGGCTGTAGGCTATCTCGGGGAACCCAGAGTGGGCGTACTCTCCCTATTGGACAGAGAAACTCCAGCCTGAGCACAGCAGCTGGATGCCATTTTGGAGGACTTGAGCCCATGGATTCTCCTTGTTTGCATGTGTGGCAATGGTATCAGATGCCTCAGACGGAGCCTACCGTTCTCTGCTCACCACTGGCTATGAGTGAACCAAAACATTGCTGAGCCCTGAGCAGGAGCTCAAACTCGAAACAAAAAGTTTGTATTATTATTACTAATACTAGTAATAGAACCCCTAAATGAAGCATGCAGATG
>OY757556.1:3729002-3796412 GCA_963584105.1 Alviniconcha strummeri
CCAAAGAAACACCACCTTGCCCACCCCATACACCGCCCAAAGAAACACCATTTCGCTCACAGAAACATTGCCTTTCCCTCCCCATAGACAGCTCACAAAACAATCTGCTGAGGAACTTGACTGCAGTCACCAAAAGGAAAAACTGGGCAACATCACAGCAGCAAGGACACAACACCACACTCCGTCAGTGCTTACCTTGAAGAAGAGCACAGTGTCAAAATGCTTGGCCTTCATCTCCCACCACTGACGCATGGCCTGAAACGGATGAACAAAGTCCAGTGCAAGTACCATCCACCCTGTGTAGCAACATGCACACATATACACACACTCACATGCACACAAACATGCTCACACACACGCACACACACACATGCATGCACGCACACACACATGCACGCATACACACACCACACACATGCACAGGCGTCAAAATCACATCAACTCTCTAGGCAGTTACCAGAGACAAGAGAAAAACATGAAAAGTGCGCGTGCATGTGTACATGTGTGTGCATGCATGTGCAAGTGCATGAGACAGAGTACACATGTGAAAGAGAATGCCTACGTGAGAGAAGAGAATGACGTTATAAATCTTTTGTGATGTTTGATATTCAGGATAAGGCCTCCATGGAATCTCTGAAGGCAACAATTTCTCTTGTTCTTGTACGAGGCATGTCACTCAAAAATACGTCTGCATGATCATCATTTTGGTTTATACATTATCCTAGGCAGATGTATACGTCCTGATGTTGTCACAGGTGAAAACTTACCGGTGTCTGTTTGCTGAGGAAGCTCTCTGGTAAATACAGCGTACGTGGATCATAGTCGGGGTCTGTTGGCGGCTTCTTGTTGGCATCCCTGCCATCACAGAATGTTTGAATGGACAACAACAACAACACCATGCTTTATTCATCCCAGCGGGGAATTAAATTTGTCATTTGATCTTAATTTACTTTAATGCACTACCCTCAATTCACTTATCTCAATAGTTCAAATTCATGAAACAGGTACACACGTACACACTCTCAGAAATACACCCCCTTTCTCTCAGTATACAGACACTAAAGGACTGATCTAGTACTAATACCTAGGGAACCCCAAATTACCTGGAATAATGTTTTCTCTGACAAACCAAAACCTAGAAACTCTCATATTAATTAATCATTAGGTACACACATCCCCCACCCTCCCTTGGAAAATTATCTTCAGCAGACATCCTGATGCATGCACGCACACAGTTAATGACTCGTATAATTGTCATTAAAAACAAAAGCCCCCCCCCCCCCCCCCCCCAAAGTGTCAGGGCCTGCTGGCAAAAACAGATTTTTTTCAAATACGAATTTAAAGAGCTTTTTTTGTGAGTGTCCAGAGTTTGAGTGGTGGTGGCGTGAGAGACGGAGAAAGAAAGAGATCATTTTATGTGTATCGTGTACATTTTTTCCCAAAAAAAACAATTAGGCTGAGTTCAAGCTCAGATTTAAAAAAAAGAGATTATTCAAAAATGAACATGCGTGCTAATTACAAAAAAAAAAAAAAAAAAAAAAAAAAAAAAGATCCATTTTGACTGATAAATTCTTATTGGAGACAAAACTGTCATCTGACCTGATTTTGTCTGGCTTCAAGAAGTCCAGTTTGTTGTGAACAAAATTTGAAGATTCAGTTTGGCTGCCATCTCCCACTGCCGGTGCCTGTCCAAAGCAGAGATATAATAATAGTACTACTAATAATAATAGTGGATACTTAGAGTGCCTAACCCGCACAGGCCCAAAGCAATTACACATTTTTTAAATATATATATTTCAAAAATTTAGCACGTGAACACACACACACACACACACACATGCATGCACACTCTTACACACACACGTCTCTCCCTCCCTCCCTCTTTTTGCTGTTCCTGTGTATTTATTACAATTAATAGGGGTAGTGATATATTTTATTTGTTTGTATATTGTTTATCATGTTTAAATAGTAATCAATTTTTTTATATTTATTTTTTAAATTTTATAATTGTTTCTCCATGTTTCACTTATTCAGTAGTTTAGCAAGGACTAGTTGTTAGACAGGTCTAAATGAACCTAAACTACAATCTTTGGAAAATAAAGTTTTCGAGTTTGAGTTCTCTCTCTCTCTCACACACAAACAGAGTCTCTCTCTCTCACACACACAGTCTCTCTCTATCTCTCTCTCACACACATAGTCTCTCTATCTCTCCCTCTCCCACAGTCTCTTTCTCTCTCTCTCTCACACACACAGTCTCTCTCTATCTCTCTCTCACACACACAGTCTCTCTATCTCTCCCTCTCCCACACACACAGTCTCTATCTCTCTCTCACACACACAGTCTCTCTATCTCTCCCTCTCCCACACACACAGTCTCTATCTCTCTCTCACACACACAGTCTCTCTATCTCTCCCTCTCCCACACATACAGTCTCTATCTCTCTCTCACACACACAGTCTCTCTATCTCTCCCTCTCCCACACATACAGTCTCTATCTCTCTCTCACACACACAGTCTCTCTATCTCTCCCTCTCCCACAGTCTCTTTCTCTCTCTCTCACACACAGTCTCTCTCTATCTCTCTCTCACACACACAGTCTCTCTCTATCTCTCTCTCACACACACAGTCTCTCTCTATCTCTCCCTCTCCCACAGTCTGTTTCTCTCTCTCTCTCTCTCTCTCTCTCACACAAACTTGATTAGCCCTTCCACAGCTAGTCACACCCACAAAACAAAAGAAGAGCAAAATGCTCTGCATCACATTCCGCTGCATTCTGTCCCAGGTCAATACACTGACAGAACTGACACCCAGAACAGTAAGTAAAAAGCATGAAAACATCCTTCTTACAAGAAGTACAAGGGAGTAAGACACCATGTTTCACAATTTCACAGCTACACTTACCCCCCCCCTCCATCAGTGAAGCGTTTACAAGTTTCACAATTTCACAGCTACACCACTATTACTAGTACTATAGTACTACTAGTTGTACTGCAGTTGAAACATAATGACACAAACACCAGGTTATCCCTTCCCTTTTTAAATTTCTGTCCATTTGGTTTTTTCTCCACCCCCCACACCCCTCCAGCGTGTCATGTGTATCTTAAGCTGTGTGCTTTTAGCTCTCTTCATACTGCAAGTTTATAGTGAACTGTCACAGAATTCATACTGTAATGCACACTTTTATAAAAAAAAAATTAAATCGAAAGAGAGAAAGAAAAAAGGGGATAATGAAGAAACAAGACTATGCACCCTTATGAACCCTGAAAACAGACGCAGACTCACAGTGTCCGGAGCTGAGAAGAGGGACAACTTGGACTTGGTGGCGGAGCTCACGGAGGGCTGGAATGAGCTTTTGCTGGTGCTCATCAATGGTGACGATTTCTTTGCATCTGCTGCGGGCCTTTTCCTGCTGCTTTTCTGGAAAATTCACGGCGCGCAATCAAATCTGAAGTCCACAGCCTAAATTTTTAGATTTTTTTTAATTGTTGCTGGGTGTTATGGTTGCGAAAGGTAGTACTGTGAACAGACATAAAACATTGACTGATTGATGGATTGAAAGAACCAGTCCAATCTGACTTTGAAATTGTCATTTTTTTTTCTTTTTTTGGGTCAAATATCACCTTGCTGTGAACAGACATAAAACATGGATTGACTGATTGATTGAAATTGTCCTTGCACACACACCTCTCACACACACTAAAAAAACTCACTTGCACTTACTCTTGCCTCTACAGGGCAAGGCATGTCCGTTTTCTCACACAAAAGCTCCTCATGCGCATATGCATACATTTCACCCTTACTGTGCACTTACCTTGACAGGCGAGTCCGGCTCGGATGCAGACTCGGACTCCAGGCCTTCATTTTCATCCACGCCACTGCTGACACTGTCATCATCGTCATCGTCCTCCTCATCTGACTTGCCCGGCTTGAACTCGTCACCTACAACACCACCATGCAGCCCATCACAGTGCCCTCTAGGTGTAAGCCCATTCCTCTTGAAGGAGTGCGTTGTTGTATGCTAGCACTGAATGATATCAGCATTTCAAGCTAAAAACAACCCTAAAAACTAAACAACAAAAAAGGGGGTAAAAAAAACAAACAGGCTTTTTGCAGCTGCCATAATCCAACTTTGCCCAGAATTTGTTGTTTGGAGAATTGTTTTCCCCTGCCAAAGGAATGCCCCCCCCCCCCCCCCCCCCCCCCATCTTATTTTTTTAAAGATGCGTTTTTTTCTAAAACCTTTCCCTTTGCATGTCACTGTATATGGACCCATGACCACGAAATACCCCTCTTTAAAACCCCTCTGTGATCGCATGAGACACTTTTCATAATGGTGTAAAACCCCTCTGTGATCGCATGAGACATTTTTCATAATGGTGTGACATTTGTAACATGGTAAAAATGGTTTGTGGAGAGCAGACAAATAACCACTGCAACCACATACACAGCTGTCTATACTACTAGTAGCAAACACCCAGCTCCCTCTCCCATCATCTCACATGCACATACATACATACACACACACACACACACATACACATACACACACACACACACATACACACACACCCTCTCTCACTGTGCCACATTTTGTTGTTTTTGTTGCTGGTTTCGAGAACCTGTCAAACAAAATAACTGCTGGTGCATCTGACCAACCGCTGATTTGTTTCCTGGTGTATACGCTGATCCTTACCAGTAAATACCAGAAATCACTGGTTAACATGAACCCCAAAAATGCTGTTTGATTATTTATGGTGGTCGACAGGAAAAAAAATTCTAATGTTTTGAGCCCCAGGTACTGGATTTTAAAATTAAATTGATTCTCAATGGCAATCACGATGCACCAAAGCATAGGTCAATTTTGTTCTTCCATTACTATGAAATTTGCCAGAGCAGCAGAAAAAATATGGGGCCCCCCTCCTCCAGCTTGAATTTATGGAATTTGAATTTGAGGATGTACCTCTGATGGAGTTGAGGTACCTTGTACTTACATGCACACCAGGTGAGTTATTGTAGGCAACTCAGGTCTTTGTTTTGTACTTGTGTATTGTATTTTGCGCACTAAGTAACTCCCTTGTGTGTTGATTTTGAATTTGCAGAGACAAACTGTGGCAAGGTACCCACCCGAGTCTTCCTCCTCGCTGTCTGGCGTCATGATCCTCCGACGCTTGGGTTTATCCCCCTTAGGTCTCGTGTTCCGCACTCGCTTCTTGGAGGGAGTGGTCTCTTTCTTCACTGGGCCGGCCTTGTCCGCAGTCTGGACGGCACAATACAGACTGACAAGTGGGCACAAAGTAAATGGGGCCACTGTGGTTTTCACATTTCAAAACTGAAAAAAGGCGGAGGTTGGTGAGTGGGGGGGGGGGGGGGGGGGGGGAAGCATGTGAAGACCAGACAGAACTTGATACAACAGAGATGGTTCTATCAAGACCAGGCATGAAATTGCTTTGCAGGAAAACCTTTGAAAAAATGGGGTGGAGGGCTGGGAGCATGCCCCCCCACCCCCCGGAAAACATTTCTTCCCCAAAAGATCAAAATCTATTCAATCTGAGGCTATGATCATTTAAAAAAAATTTTTTTTTTAAATTGCAATAAAGATATTTAACATCAGGAAACGACATGCTGATGTGTTCCTTTTTCACCTCCTCACACACTTTCACTTCCACAACACCTGATGCTGCTCCCACTTCCACTTATTGGCTCAGCTGCTTTTTGTCATGGCTGACATCTCAAGTGAGATACATGGGAAATCTTTCGCATCCTCTGCCCACATAAAACTAAAGCTTGCACCATTATTTTTATTTATTTTTAAATCTCTACATTCTGCAAATATTGTCAATAAACTGTTTTATACCTCATCAGTTTTGTTCTCTTTCACACTCTCCTCATTTTCATCAGACATCTCCGCATCAAATATGTCCGCTGGGGAAAGAAGAAAACAAAGCACACTAAAACCAAAGGCACGTGATCCTATCTCATGATCATCAAACACAAGCATGTAGCTAAAATATCCCAATAAAATCAAACAATTCTCATGAGGAAAAAAATATACCAAGTAAAATTAATAATCAAACAAGCTTAAAAAAACAAGCTTCAGCATTTCTGTAACTGTAAGCTATTTTTTTTTCCTGTTGTGGATTAAAAAACCAAAAAACACACCCACACACATGGAAATACAATACACAACTGACAGGAACGGGTAGCACTGCTCCTGCAGCTGCAGTGCCTTACCCAGGTAAGGTGACCCCAAATTTCCCGTGAGGGACAAAAAAGTACTAAAATTAATAAATGTTCAGCTAAAAAAACAAATTTAGAAGCAGCAAAAACCTGAGACAGTCACTTTCTTTTCTTAATAACTCATGAAGAAAATCATTCCTAAAACATTTTCCTGGCAGAAAGAAAAAGAAAGTTCCCCAACTTACAATCAAGATCCATCATTTCAGCAGCAGCGTCTTCCTCAGACTCTTCCTCACTGTCCGATGGCTGGAGATGGACCACCAGTTTCAAGCGGTCCTCCACTGGCATTTTCAGCGCTTTATCTGCTTCCTCTGCGTTTCGGAGTATTTGGGTGTTAAGGGTGAAGAACTGGCCCCCTCTCCGGCACTCTGCATCGTCCGATCCTTTGAAGGGCTTGGCATTACTGTGGAAGAGAAAGACTTGATGTTGACTGCATGAAGGCATGTTAACTGAAGAAGTCGAAGAAGAAGACTAATGGGCATTTTTATCGCACCTGTCACAAGGTGGCAGCACAGGTCACTTTACAAGAACACACACAACACACACGAAAAAGTTTAGAAACTGTGATCGAACAAGCCATGTTTGAAAGCAAAAACAGATGACTGAAACATCAAGATCCTGGCAACGACTTTTTTCCCCCTCCCGCTTTTAGAGCCCAGAGCATGTTTTACCAAAGATGCCACGGGCAGCTCTTTCATATTCTGCCTCTACCTCTAAGCACCGACTACCAGCCTACCTTTTTCATATTCTGCCTCTACCTCTAAGCACCGACTACCAGCCTACCTTTTTCATATTCTGCCTCTACCTCTAAGCACCGACTACCAGCCTACCTTTTTCATATTCTGCCTCTACCTCTAAGCACCGACTACCAGCCTACCTTTTTCATATTCTGCCTCTACCTCTAAGCACCGACTACCAGCCTACCTTTTTCATATTCTGCCTCTACCTCTAAGCACGACTACCAGCCTACCTTACCTTCAAGTCAGCCCTAGCTGGTCACCGACAGGCTCTAGCCCAAACTCCAGGCACTGGTTTACAACAGTCTTCCTTCAACCACTGCTGTATTTAGTTATGTCACAGGTTCCTCAAAACTGTCGGCTAACGAGCAGTTTTTTTGTTGGCGCTCAAACAGTAGTAACTTTGTTACAAACAGCTCGGATTATATCAGATTTTGTTTTATGTTGCCATGTTGCTTACGCCAGCTCAAATAAAAACAAAATCATTTGATTTGAGATAAAACTCCTTTTTTAAAACCTGGGGTGGATGCGTCTCATGTTTATGTGCGTGCTTGGGCGCTAGGGTGCTTCTACAGTCGTATCAGTACCCAAACCTTGCAGAGGGCACTGACCACGTCGGTGGACAGCTGTGCGGAGATAAAGAGTGCCCCTTCAGTGGCGTAACCAAATCTGGCAGAGTTTGGAGGAAGGTGCCGGAAAGCGATGCTGGGAGTGTGGCTCTAGCCGTGCAGACTTAACAGAAGTTATTAAGACAAAGAGTTGATTTCCCATTATTGCAAGCAAGGGGAAACAAGATTGGCCTCAATGCAACCAATCGTGGCAGAAATCAGCAGGCCTGTAGTTGCTGCTGGTGCACAGTTTTTCATTATCGGTGCTTCTGTTGCAGAGGATCGAACCTGGGCTAGGATCAAATCCAGGCAGGCTGCACTTCAGACAGTGGCTAACCATTATTATGGAACTCTTTCTCTCTCTGTCACTAGAGTCAGGTATTTGTCTTCACTCTCTTCTTTTAAGTCAAAATTGAAACCCCATCTCTCCTCTTCTGCATACTGATCTGTCGTTTTCTTTCTTCTCATTCTACCAACCCATCACCAGTAATGCATGTATCTGTACTGCGTGAGAGTGAGTGTGTGTGTGTGTGTGTGTGTGTGTGTGTGTGTGTGTGTGTGTGTGTGTTTGTGTGCATGCGTGCGTGCGTATGCACTAAAGCCAAAAGGGGTAAAGGTCACCCCAAAAAGAGTAGGTATATATAGATATATATTACCATTTATAACAATTATTGATTAACATGCACGACAGAAAACACTCCAAAGGCATTAGTCATGACACTGCAAATCTAATACTCTCACAGTCATGGCAAAATCTGATCATTTATGATTCTGTAGCCTGGCACAAACAATGATGCAGTGGCATGCACATTTCCTTAGCATTAGGCTTGGTACTGGTGTCTGTGCAGTTGTGTAAACCTCTGCTGCTCTCGCCTGGGAAAGTGACAGCTGCCTGATACATTGTTCCTCTGTCCCATTTTCAGTGTGCTTAGAGGTACGGTGACATGCAAGGTTCTGCAGGTTAAAATCTGCCCACAGTATGGCATATACATACATGTATGTATACATATTTATCTTGCCATCGTTATTTGTAGGTTTAGTATGAATAAAAAAATGATAAAAAAAAAAAATGCCCATAGTCATATTTACTGATATATATATAGTACTATTATTATTACCTGGCCTTGACCCACGCACGTGTGGGTGGCGTGTCGAAGAACTGAACATGTACCTCAGGCTTCTTGCCTCCCTTGATGTGGGTTTTCGTGGTGGGGTGATTGCAGACGAGACTTGGCCACCACGGGTACCCCGCCAGCTTGGCCCATACAACGTCTCCACTTCTAAACTCAGTGACATCTGAAATCGGACATAATTATATAAAAAAGCGGGCATTAACTTAAGCCATTATCATTTATATCAACATTTATCTCCCAACATTTATGCCCATCAGCTCCAACTCGAAACCTTTTCTGAAAGACGATACAGACATTGAGACAAGCACACTACGCAGTCAATTTACATCAAACTGATCATACCAAACAGCATTCCATCCTGTGATCATGCTAGACATTTTTCAAACAGGTTTGCCATCTGTTATTTTTACAGTGTTAGGTGGTGAAAGTGGTTCATGGAAACCAGCCAATCACTGGAGAACCGGTCCAATACAGTGCCATCTATACTACTACTACTCAAACTTGAAAACTTCAGTGCTGAAGGATTGGAGTGGGAAACCAGCCAATCACTGGAGAACTGGTCCGATACCTTGCCATCTATACTACTACTACTCAAACTCAAAAACTTTAATGCTCAAGGATAGGAACGTTAGGTCCATTTGGACCTGTCTAACAGCCAGTCCTAGTTATACTACAAACACAAATAAACACTACAGCTCTACAAGAAACCACCCATCCTGAGCACATACACACATGTACTTTCTCACTGTGCGGCACTGTTTTGTTTTTAATGAGAACCGGTCAAACAAAATAGCCAGCACATCTGACCAACTGCTGAGACCCCCCTCCCCCCCAGGACTACACCAAAGTCTGGGCCAAACTTTGGGCCTAAACAGCCAGTATTTAGGCTAGAGATTTGCACTGACCTAAAATTCATAGGCCAGGGACTATGAGTCATAGTATGACTGCTTTTAGCATTGTTGTGCTTGGAAAGCTGTTTTTTCTTGCGTTTTTTGCCGTTGTTGCAGCTTGACGGCTGAATCCAGCAACTTCTCTCTTTTAAAGTATTTTTTAATTTAAAAAAAAAATCAAAAAAAAAAAAAAATCAGCAAGACTGTACAGTTTACTGGACTGGAACACTTACATGAGGTTGTATTAACATCTTCCGTTTACTTCATCAAATGAGTACTAGTACTTGATGTTCGTCAGCCATTTCAAACTCCTTCGTTTTGGAGGGGGGAGAAAGGTCACACAATCTGTGCAAAGCAGGCATAACATGATCGTATGTTTTAAGGTTTGCTAATTATTATGACTATGACAGCAAGTTTGCTTGATGTTTTATATTTTGAGTTATTTTTTATTTCAATTATTTGCACATCCTATTCGTAAGCTACCTGATTTCACAGCATTCACTCGCCTTTCTGACAAGTTCAAAATGGCAGATGCAGCAGACGATGCTACAGCTACTTAGTGCAGCAAATGCCAAGACGTTAACGTCAAAGTTGTCGATAGGTTAATGTTTTTATGACTAATGACCTCACCAAGATCGTTTGTTGGTGGTGTTGTGTTTGTTGTAGCGTTCTCTTAACTTTATGTATTATTATTTCACAAGCCCACCATGACCACAACAAAATTGCCCCTTGTGGGATGATTAAAGTTTTCTGAATTAAAAAAAGAAGAAAAAGATTGCCTGGGTGTAGTGAAAGTAACCCATGACAAATAATATCCAGAATCTGGGACTTAGACCTAATGTGCATGTTTGTTTATGCTTGCGCTTGCAAAATGCGTCACAGGAAGTGAACGAAACATGTCGGTCTGCATACCCTGATAGGATTGCCCCATCAAAAGTTAGCACAAGCACTGACACATGATGACCCCTTTGTTATCAGTGAAGTGAGCGACTGTTGTCTCGACCACTGTCCACATCCATGATTACAAACTTTGCCCAACTCAGTTTCGGACTCTAAAGTCAGGGGCTTTGGTTTAGGCCTGGCCTACCAGAGTACCATAGTCGTGATTCATAATTACAGCCCCTGCGGCCGTAACTATGAATCGGGCCTAAAGCTGTAGGCTGGCCTAAATCTCATTGACAAGACCCCAGAATGGTAACTGAAATGTCTCTAGTGCATGATGGGATCAAATGTCATTGAGCGATTCGGTGGCCACCACAACTGAGAACACTAGCGGGTTAGGTTATACACAAGTCTGCATTAATTACTTGCACGTAGCATCTCATGACTATCAGTATCAGGAAGTGATCCAGGACACACACACACATCCACTCACTCACTCACAGACTCGCTCTATTTTTTCTCGCTCAACTCCCACCTCTCTTTCAACATGAATTCAAGTGGAGAATGAAAGTTCCAAATATTATTGAATCAAAAACATAAGTCACAAGCATGTCATAAGCAGACAAAAGAAGGGGTTAGAAGGCACAAAGGTTCGAAAAGCCAATATAGCCAGGTAAACTTTATCTGGTTGTCTCACTCCCTGAGAAGGCTCACCTCTCTTTTTTTCTGGTCCTCAACCCCGCTCAATGCACTTCCACTGATGTCTCAGTTCAAACAGCGCCTCCAGATCAGCCACAAGGTATCTGTATAGTCTTACCTTTGACAGAAGGCGAGTGTGGCCAGCACTCTGACTCCTTGGTCCCATAACTAGTAGCGAGTTCAATCGCTTTCTGGCGGTTGTCCGATCCACATGCTGTTGAGCACCTCAAACTGCACCCCGTCATCTTGCCAGCTTCCTTTCCTGTCATATAGGGCAGGGTTCCTTCCCTTGATTACTGCCTCATTGCTACAGGGATATACACTACCAGACAAGTCCACTCCACAGATGTCCAGTACTCCACCATTCCGATGAAAAGCCTGATCCATCCATGGGCGTCTCATGTCCACACCTTGAAGAGGAGGCATCCTGGCCGTCCTGTCCTCGGCGAACCTGGCACGTTTATCAGCTGACCCTCTTGGGATGGATGATGACAAACGGTCATCAACTCGAGCTGGCTCATAGGCTGCAGCTCGGTGAAAGCCAGGCTCCAAGCGATGATCATCAGCATGTCCACTCCAGATGTGGATGTAAAAGTAGCAGCAGCAGCAGAATTTAGCTGATCAAGATTCAGCTCTTGCTGATGATATTCCTTCGTGCACAGAGCATATGAAACGGAGGGTATCCTGCCCCATTCTTCCATCCGTGATGCGTGTTCGAGTTCACCTGCCTCCATGCTGCAAACCACCTGGCATGCATCTCGGTCAAGGTGATGATGGAACGCCAAACGGCGTCATCTCTGGTACGTAGTAGGACCATATCCTGGTCACCATGACGGTCTGCTGATGAAATGCTGAGCACGGTAAGTTTCCCCACAAGCAGCTCCTGGTCATTCTCGCTTCTCCCCGGGCGTCAGTTCTCGGAGGAACACCTTCTGCATGGTGGCAGTCGATTCCAACACGTCCTGCAGCTGGAAGATACTCACCATGCCGTCATGTCCGTTCCGCCGTCTTTTGGTTGATTGGGATGTTACTTCATTCCCCCATCCATGGATGGTTCCACTGACTGATGAAATGTTGAGCATGATCAGCTCCTGATCTTTCCGCTCCTCCCGGCATCCTTGAAGAAACGTCTTCAGTGTGGCAGGAATACTCCACCACTGCTCAGGCCACACCATGTCATGGGTCGATAGGGATGTCATTTTCACGGTTCCTCCGTCCGTCGCCGACCTTCTTTTCAGTCCCTCCCGGTGTGGTCACCGGCACTCTGAACCTGCCAGCAGTCCTGGTCCGGTCTCGGTCCAAATGATACCTTTCCTCGGAACGAGTGGTAGAGTTAACCTGTCTCAGCAGCACTGCCGGGAGGACATAGAAAGTGCTAAAACTGAATGACGTTTGCTGCAACAAACAGGTCAACGCCTGTCTTTTGATTTGTAAAATTCCACCACAATAAGCTGAGTGAAAACAAGAAAACAGCTTGACCAGAAAGGTATTCAAACCCATCAGTGTCAGCAGAATGTGTTTCATTTCTTAGTTCCTTTCAGTGACACCAGTGACCCACTTCATCGTCGGTGACCTGACTGACCAAAGTGACCCTCTCTACAGCTGACACAGTGCCAAGTCTCCGAGCCTTTATCCGATTAATCACAAAAGAGAAGATTATGACAATCTTATCAAAGTCAGTATTTAAAAAGAGGAGCTACGGGTTATCTACTGAGTCCACACGAAAACACAAACACAATCGGGCGGAAAATTAAACAGAACTGACAACCAGACAAGCCTATCCTGTTGGTGACGTCAATAACTGTAACATCTCTAGTGCATGAAAGGATAAAATGTCGCTGAGTGATTCTGTGGCCACCGCAACTGAGAATGCTAGTAGCAGCTTAGGTTATAAATATGTCTGCATTAATTACTTGCACATGGCATCTCATGACTATCAGTATCAGGAAGTGATCCAGCACACACACACACATCCACACACTCGCTCACAGAATCATTCTATTTTTTTTCTCGCTCAACTCCCACCTCTCTTTCAACACAAGTGGAGAAATGAAAGTTCTAAATATACACAAGCATGTCATAAGCAGACAAAAGAAGGGGTTAGAAGGCACAAAGGTTTGAAAAGCCAATATAGCTAGGTAAACTTTATCTGGTTGGCTCATTCCCTGAGAATTTAACATCAACAATTAAGTCAACACAAAATCATCCCTGTGGGTTACATAAGTCTGAGCTACAAACCTGTGAAAAGACAGTTCACAACTGGTGTATCATCAAAAACATCGCCTCACTTTATACTTTCTCAGTAGTGTCTTACACTGAATTTATGGAAGAAAACTTTAAGGTATCTTCCAAGTCTGTTGATAGTGGAAGATGGAATACACAAGAGAATTATTTATGGAAAAGCCAAACCAAAGCTAATCGTGGAGCTGGCCTTTTCACATAATATTAAATAGAAAAGTCAAACCTGTTAATCACGAATACGCGGAGCAGGCCTTTTCTAACCAGTAAAATAAAGGAACTCCATCAGGAGGTTTAGATCAGAATGGAGAAAAAAATAAAAGCCAGGCTCAGACAACGAACCTGACCTCTCAGTCAGAACATCAGTAGCAAAACACAGTTTAATATTCAACACATCAATCGTGAAAGGAAGAAAGTGTTATAACTCATATATTTGAAACAGCTCATGGCTACCATGAAGCTGGACCCTGTACTTAATCATTTAAGTGAACATGAAAAATAATGAAAAATCAGCGATGCCAGATCTTACGACAAGGTCAAACAAAACAAAAAAACTACAACAATCAAACAACAATAAAACGTTAGTCCAGAAACTAGGAAGGCAAAAGATAGACAAACCAGCCTGCTGAATGTGGATTAAGATGGGTCTAAATCAAAACTCTAGTTGCACGAATGAAAAACTTGGAGACTCAGAGACTGGCTGACTTGGAGATGAACTTGGAGACTGACCTGGAAAATTGGCAAAGTGACCGCAAAAGAGGGCACACGGTCTTTAAATTTCTGTGAGGGCAAGTGGTGCAGGGATTAAAAGAGGGTCTTTTATACCTTGAAAAATACGGCATCAGTGGCCCAGAATTTGGAATAAAAGAAGAATTTGTAACAGAAAGGGGAAGGCAGCTCTTCCATGCCTGTGCATGAACAGCTTGTTGTCTACAGCTTGGCCAACTGACTGGCGCTAATGAGCGACTTAGGGCAGATTGCCTTCCTTGGCGCTGTGCAGTGGCGCTGGGTGTATTAGGGGCCTTTTACCTGTTCCGCCTGCTCACACTATAACAGCATGATGTTACAATTTTTGAACTTTCTATTGGTTTTTTTTCCTGCAGCAATATCATAAATTTTGGGGAGATGCGGCTTTGTGAGCTTCATGAGGAGTGCAGGAAATGAGATGCGAAAGTCAATGGATGTAAAAAAGACCTTGTTGAGAGGTAAGTCGGACTATCTTTGAAGAATGTTAGGTATGTAGATCTGACTTTACTGTAACTGCCGACTTGGCTTGTTTTTGTTGTGATTAGTGTTCGTTTTTGTTGTTGTGATTTATGCCTTTTCTACCCACATTTCATACTTTATGTTGTTGCTGTTTTGACTCCAGTAAGTCAATGGATGTAAAAAAGACCTTGTTGAGAGGTAAGTCGGACTATCTTTGAAGAATGTTAGGTATGTAGATCTGACATTTACTGTAACTGCTGACTTGGCTTGTTTTTGTTGTGATTAGTGTTTGTTTTCGTTGTTGTGATTTATGTTATTTCTACCCCTATTTCATACTTTATGCTGTTGCTGTTTCGACTCCAGTTCTTTTACCCTCAAGCATCTCTATATATATTTTTTTTATAAAGGCTTTCAGGAAGTCTGACTACGAGTCGTATTCTGAGAGTGGGACTGAGTGAGAAAGTTACTTTTCTTTTTTGTTTGTAATCGTAGCCCCTGCCCCACATATGCCAAAATAGTCGGTTATTTACTGGGGACACTTTCAAAAGTTAGTGGGAAACTTTCGTTTGAAATCTGCTGGGCAGTAGTGCTGCACAAGTCTACGTTCTGGCCACCAGTTCATTTCTTGCCACTGACAGTAACAGAAGTTTATCCATGTAACAAATACATTCTGCACATAAACACAGATACGCCAAACATTCTTGCCAGCTCAAAATGGGGGTCGTGCCGCCCGAGTTTAACCAGCATCAAGAGAAACTGATTCTCATTGGTAATACAATCACACCTTTCTGAGTAGGCATACTGTAGGTGATCAACAGTCTCCCGAAGACCAGTAAGCATGTAAAAACACATCATAATTTTCAAGCCCTGTATAGAAGTGCAGCAGTTTATCAGAATGTTTGATGGCGTTAACACTCAGATATGGTTCTTTCTCAGTCCCTGCTGGTGTTGTTTCATTCCCCTTAAGCACACACACACGTTCTCCCTATCATTCCCTTCTGCTGCAACAGTTGCAGTTGGAAAAAGAAAACTGGCTGTGGAACAAGATGAATCACTACAAACGTTGTATGCACCGCTGCTGCAGCTTTCACTTTCAGCTTCTGCAGTTGCAGTTAAGGTACAGCTTGCTGAGCAAACCTCCTCCCCTGCAACAACATGGAACTCCGCACAGGCATACAACCTGTTCTTTTCTTCTTCTTCAGCCTCCTCTGCCTTGACTGTTGCCCACTGGGCGGCCACTTTCACTTTCTCCACCTCATGTCATTTTTGCCGTCTTCTCTCCCTCCTTAGCTGGGCTGTCGTTTTGCTCTTTGCCCATTGGAAGACACTTGGAACTGCAGTCTTCTTCCGGAATCGCCGCACGCATGGTGTACCTGTCAATCAGACATAAACCATTGCTTTTACAACAGACACAATTAATAATATTACTTTATCAGTGATTTACATATAAACACCTTTCATAAACTAGAAGTCTGCTGATGCACTGCACACACACGCTGGCTGCAATGCATGACAGCTGTGACATGGATGCACACATTGAATTGTATGCCTAATTAGTAATTATAAATATAATTATAATAAAAAATACTTTATCATGGCATGACGACAGGAAATTTAGAGTACAATATACACACAAACACACAAGTGCGTGCACAAACATCATGTATGCCCAACCGTAATCCTTGCAACCCCACCATACATGACTAACATGTCACACTGTACGATAAATTTGTATGCAAGTTTCTGTCTGTCTGTCAATGTGTCATACACAGCCTACAGTGTATCCAGAAATTTCTGTGAAATTTCTTTGAAATGAAATAACCATGGCGGGTGTTCCCTGTAAATACTAAACCGATCTAAATCATACCTATCATTTTTGTTGCTGGTTAAGAAGACACGTGATGTAAGCCTAGGTCAGGTACACTGTACAGTGTACACACTGTATCATTACTATCAACTACACTCAAGTTCAGGCATGGGTCAAAGACTGAAAATCTGAGACAAAAGTTGAACATACCTTCTTACACGTATTCTGAGACGTGGTAGTCACTTTGAAGGAAGTGGATCTTGCACACGATGCTGCTGCCTGTTGGCGTGACATTTTTCCTTCTCACAGCAATCTGCCATTGTTTCCTCAGAAATGTGTCTTTTGGGAACGAGTGTCCCGATCAATTGGAGCACCCATAAACACAACAACAACCGTTCAGCATGATAATTGTCCGCGTTGACTTCAAAACCAGTCCGTAAAGTTCAGCATGATAACTGTCTGCGTTGACTTCAAAACCAGTCCATAAAGTGTGCAAAATCATGCTCTTTGCTTCACGCCCGCTTTGTTTACATCGGATGCTAGCCCCAATTACCCCCAGCGCCACCAGGGGCGATAAGTTCAGCTAAGTCGACCATTGGAACCATCCTTTAGCCAGTAGTTTCACATGGTAAAGGAGACTACTGCATCCCATGACCGCGCTAAGATCCAGTACCAATGAACTATTGACTGAACTAAAAACATTCTCATCTTCTCAACTTCAAAACTTACAAAGACTATTTCACCAACAGTCTGACTAAAGTTAAACTTAGATTTGAAAAAAAGGGGATCGGTAACCTGATGTATTTTAACTGAGGGGCTTTTCTCCACATAATCATAGACCTGGACGACACCAAAGTCTGGGCCAAACTTTGGGCCTAAACAGCTCATATTTAGGCTAGTGATTTTGCCAGCCTAAAGGTCGTAGGCCCGGAACTATGGCTGCTTTTATTGTTGTTACGCTTGGAAACTTGTTTTTTCTTGTTATTTTTTGCTGTTGCTGCGGCTTTACATGTGAATCCAGTGGCTTCTCTAAGTTTTTTTATATAATTTTTTTTAAATCATCAAGCATGTATGTTTTGACTGTTCATATTTTACTACTGGAACACTCGCAGAGGTGGTATCAACATCTTCCATTTACTTTGTCAAATTAGTAGTAATAGTACTAGATGTTTGTCGGCCAAAGCTCTTTCATTTTGGAGGGAAGAAAGGGTGCACAAGCCGAGCAATGCTGCATAATGCGATCATACATTTTAATGTTTGCTAATTATTATAACTTATATAAGAGTAAGTTTGCTTAACATCTTACATTTTCATTATTCATTTTCTTGTTATTTAAATTCATCTGCAATAAGACTTTGGTGTAGGTCTGGCCTATCAATGTACCATTGTCCCGATTCATAGTTACGGCCCCTGGAAACTTCATTGACCAGTGGATGTCATTGTCAAACACCCTACATTTGGAATTCACGCCCACAAGACCAGCGTCACACCCACAGAGAGAGAGAGTGCAACGATTCAATTTTAAGGACTAGTATTTTGTAACCAGAGCTGAAATGTGGACTTTGCGAACACCACCTAAAGTGCCAGAATAATCATCAACATCAAACATGTCTGTGGGCATCCAAGGAAAGAAGAATGCCAGTTCGCGCTTTCCGACATTCCACTTGTTCTTAGTACTGCGTGACTGTGAGTTTTACGACACAACCAAATGCTAAATTGGACAGACAAGTTGGCAGATGATTTTCAGTGTTATTTTGATATTTAATTATTGTAATTGAACGTTTTAAAACCCACCACAGCCATTTGGGGTCGAAGGAGAGACCTTGGTCTTCCCTGCTTTCGGACTCGTCTTAGAGTTGTTCGGAGACCGGCGAGGTGACAGGACTTCCTTGCCTTTCTGTGGCGTTGTTTCTTTCTTAGGAGTTTTTGAAAAATAGGAAAACAGTGTATTTCCTTGCTTTGGAGTTTGCTTTTGAGACTTAGACATCATTTTTGTTTGGTGATGGAGACTTTCCCGCGATTTTCGCCGGAACTTCCGTCTTAACACTAAGATCTCTCGCAAACTGAATTTTTATGACGTGCGAATGCTATACTTAATTTGTTTTACAACAAATAGACTGAACAACAATGTGTTAAAAAGAAGAAGAAATCTAGGTGAGGCATTCGAGCGGCAGTGTTCGGGTTCTGGTTCACTTCATTTCGCAACCATTCCATGTTTTGCACGTAGATTCAGTGGGTACCCGGATGTGTCCGTAAATTGGACGCGTCAGGCAACATGGCGAAAGGTGGGCTGTCCTTATTCAGTGGTGTTGTTTCTCGCTATCCCTTATAATGCATAAAGATTTATAGATCTGTACAGTGCATTTTTGACGCATGGGGTTAAGGCATTGGTGTCTTGTGTTTCTCTGCACGATGCATCAATTCTAAAACTTCATTTACAATAAACTCTCCATTGCCAAGAACCGGCAAGTGGCCGGATGCCACGTGTGACTGCCAGTGTCATATTCAGTCTTGTCCGAACAGAAGTTTAGTTTGGCAATATTATGTTTGAGTGCTCTTCGATATGGTTATTTAGATTATTTAATTTTTACGCAGGCCCTGGCTACTGTGTAGGATAACGTGAATCAGTGACAATCTACGTAATGTAATAAAACCTGTGCTCAGCTCTTCTTACACGGCAAATAGTACCCCTTCCGACTTAACTGCAGTGTTTATGAAGGTAACCCGAGAGGGTGTTGCCTGCTGGTGTATTGACTATGGGTCAAGATTGGGATGGGGGGGTGGGGGGTGGGGTGCTGCCCGTGTGCACCACTGGCACTGACTGGTGGAAAATGTGAAGTAAAAGTACTAAAACTAGCACAGCAGCAGTTAAATTTGGAGTTCTATTTTTCTATGACAGTTTGTTCAGTCCTGATACTTCTGGCGGTGGCAGTGGTGGGAAAAGCCCTTACACCATCCACTTTTCTCACCACTGTCGACCAGCAACGCCTGCGCTCCGTCTTTGAGGGTGCTGTGCCATACCAGGACCTTCAGTCTGCGCACTACTCCATTCTGGGGATTAAGCTTCTTGGGGGTACTTTACCCAGTTCTCAGGTTTGTCATCTTGGCTTGTATGATGTATTCCTCTACGGTTGTTTGTGCTTTCTTTGACTTGTGAGAATGTGACTCCTAGTCTAAACTTGTGCATTGGCTTAATTCGTGCACTGAGCTGGTCAAAGTTGATATTGCTAAATTGAGCATTACTTTTAGAATCCCCTGCCTTATTTGGGAATTGACTGTGAAAATTGGGTGTGTATCACTCTGCATTAATTTGCAGAAGAAATATGGTATGATCCTCTCGCCAGTCCATGTGTTCATTCAGTCACAGCATTGTTTCACTTTCAGTCAGTGACCAAGTACAGTCTTGTGACTGCGATATTATACTGTGACACTGACAGGTCAATTCACAACTGAAAACATGTTTTTCAAGTGCTTCACAGTCTGTTAATATGTTGCTTGTGCCAGCACCTTTGGACTGTGGAATTTTTGCATTAAAACTGGTGATGAACTCTTTGACCTGCCATGTCACACGATCATGCAATAGCAATTTAAGGTGTAGCTGATGAACAGTTCTGGAATTGGTGCTCAGTTTAGGAATTCCCAACTTAAGCTGCTGAATGCCGGAATCATATCCTACTTTGTGTGAGGTTTTGGATCATCTTGACCAGCATAATCTGTGCACACTGCACAGTTTGTGTCATTTATTATTTGACATATTCTGTTTAGGTGGTATCCCAACATAGCAATTTTTTTAGCAATGTGAGTAACGTGTTTGGGTGATATTTTCCAGGATACATGCAAATTTCTGCAGTCCAAGTTGGATGCAGGAAACATTGCATCAATCTACCATGCTTCTGGGGCCGCCAAAGCCCTAGGGGGCTGCAAGGTAAATATAGACTTTGTTCGTCAGGTGTTTTTTGCATTTTAATGTCCTGTCAGCCCTACTGTGCTGCCTCAGGACAAATCACACAGTTACAATTCTACTGTAATAGCAGTTCAACACAAGTCACCAAATCACAAGTGTAACAAATAAAAGAAACTGCCCAACGTTTCCTGACACAACTGGTAGCAGAAACATAGCCACGCCCAGTCAATAATAGCTGTTTCTCAAGATTAACATAAATTTACTGATTTGCAACTGACTGAAATATTTCAAAATGTTATGTGTATTGTAGATGCTGTCTGGTTTGAGGGTTGTGATGCGTAAAACATGAGTTTTCGGCCCATGGTATCAAGTACAGTGAGTGTGAAGTGTGATCAGTACTGGTTGGTTCTTGGTTACATGTAATAATAATAATGGACATTTCTGTCGCATATGATCCCTAGCAAGATCTAGGGCACAATGCACGGTATAAAAAGCTGCAGAAAAATGTGTAAACACATGCAATGGACAAAATGAAAAAGGTTTCAGGCCATACAACCACCAGCCACATGTCAAGTGAAGTACTTGTCATTCTTTTCAGTTTGATGTCCCCAATGCCCAGAAGCTGCTGAGTGATGCCATTGCACCAAAGTCACCGGTGCAAGACATCGCATTTGCTTTCTTTGCTCTCAAAAACCTTGGTCTCACAGGTAAGCCAAAAGTGTGTTGAATCAGGTCCCCTTAAAATCAAAGAAAATTAAAAAGAGAAGATGTACTGTGATTGTTTGGGCAAGTAATGGAATTTATGTGTAATAAGGGTGTGTGCACTGCGTAGGAGCCACACCCCCTGTTTTGTGCCTTTTCATATATCCTGTCTTTTATGCACGTGCTGCTTGACCAGAACTGGAGAGAGCTACATAAAAGACATGTCAATTGTCATTGTGTCTTATCACGCTAGCCCCAAGATTATCTTTCAGAGTTTCTTGTGGGGGGGGGGGGGGCGTTCTGCATTGTTAATAATAATAACAACAGTCTTTTCTATGGGGCTGTATCTCACCAACACGGGTGAGCACACCACACTTCGCATGATCAATATATTTAAAAAATGCATACGTGAAACCTGAAAAATAATATTAGTTGGGAGACCTGGGGTTTATGAGTGTAATCAGGGTTCGTGCACAAGATGTGTGTTGTTGGTAACATGCAACAATCCTTTTTGTGCATTTTTGCAGGTGTTCCTACTTTCTTTGTTTGTTTGTTTGCAGTTGATGAGAAAACTGTCAGTTCCTCTCTGCTGGAGGCTTTAAAAAGTGATGATTCACCACTCAGGTACCATCTTCATCCTCGTTCACGGGACTGGGTCTGGATTCAGTAGGGGGATGAAAGGAAAATGCCTGTAAACATGACAGTTTCCACTGGGAGAGAGGGGGTGGGGGGTGTCAGGTACTTTTGGATCACATATATCTTTGGTGTGATGTTCAAGAAACGATAACTGAACGCACAGACTATGTGCTTCTTGTGTTGTCAGCTTTTCACTGATCCAAAGAAGTGTGTTCCTGTTTCATTTACACAAACAGCTTTCTTGATTATTTTTGGCAAATTTAATGTTTTCATACATACAGATCTGTATGTAAATCACTGTAAATCACAGTGTAAAGTCTCAAGTGTTTTCTTGCACAGGAGGAAGACTTAGGTACTGGAGGAAAACCAGCATTAAAAGCAGGATGGCGTTGTTTTGTTTTTGCTCTTGCATTTGTTTTCAACAGCCAAGTAAAGAACAGCAGCTGATGATGATCATGAAAATGAAAGCAGAACTTGAACGCTGTCATACTATATTTAAAAAATCGGTTGTTCGTCAGTGTACGAGAGATCATGCATTTCTTCAGGAGCAGCTTGTTACTATTAATATTGTTTGTAAAACTGCTTGGCTTCAGACATTAGTTGCTTGGACCTGAGGAATGTTTCATTAGAGTGATTGACATGTTATTGGTAATGAATGCACAGTCAACCATGAAAGTCACCTCAGGGTGAAATGCAAGTCATACAGTCTCAAGTGAAACTGAAAGTCTGTTCACATTAGGAATTTACACATCACTTCGCCTTTGAAGAAAACTTGGGGTGGGAGTGTGGGGTGGGGATGAAGTTAAATGAATTCCAAAGCCAGAACTTTAAAATGGTTAATTCCTGATAGTCGATAGAGCATGCACAGCTATTCCTGACCTACTTCAGAAAGCCAGAACTTTAGAATGGTAAATTCCTGGCAGTCGATAGAGTATGTGCAGCTATATTCTGACCTACTTCAGAGTGGGAATCTGCTGTAGCTCTGACATGGCAGTTGCCCAGCGGGGACCTTGATTTACATGTCTGCTGTACCCCACCGTATGAATCAGTTTCATGTGATGTGATGCTTGAGAAACGATAGCTGAAATACTGATCATTTGAAACTTCATCCATATTCTTGCCAAAATTACATTTGATGAGGTGACCTGAAATTGCACCCTTTTTTTTCTTCCAGTCATGGCTTCGCTTTTATGGTGGCCTCTGAGCTGAAGGCTGATACGTCTAAATTCTTTGAAAATATTGAGGATGTTATCGCACAAGCTGATGAGCTGGATGATAAGTTTGTACAGGTAAGCCACATCTGGGTTATTTTTCGGTCAGATAGCCAATCATTGTTGGAATCTGTTTCCTGTAATTTGAAACATAATGAGACCTAGAGTGGTTGTGTAGAATTGATAAACAAAGGGAATCCATGACGGCGTCTGCTTGATATGCGTTATGTCCATCAAGTGCTGTTCACTCCCTCTGTTAATTCAGTTTGCTGTTTATCCCAAATGCTTGATGGGTGCAGAATTAAAAGATACACTTAAACAGTTGCTGCATTGTCTGTCATTGCTGCAATCTGTCTTTTTTGGGTGTCTTGTTTTTAATAAAAAAAAAAATTCTTTTACTATCATCGTAGCAGGGCTGTGGTTAATCTTTTTACCTTGTCTCCAGCATAGGATGCAGAAACAGCAGAGCATTGTTACAATCCCAAAGACTTGTGCCTAGGTACCAGCATGTGTGTGTGTGCAGGCAGCTAGCTTGTCCTGCTGGCAGCGTGTGGTAGTGATAAAGGTTGTTGGATGCTTGTTTTGCAGTTTGAAGGCGGCCTGTATGTCACAGCGCTGGTTGTGGACGGAGCCTACAAACTGGCAGAGAAGGCGAAGAAGGCACCAACGATTGCTGAGGTAACTATAATCGCGCCGTCCTAGCATCCTAGCACTGACAGTGTTTAGTGTAAGATGGTCACCAACAGAACAGAGAAGGTACCAACAGTCGCCATGGTAACTGTTCACCCGTCCTAGCTGTCGGTGCTAAAAGTAAGATGGTCAGCAGCAGGGTAGAGCAAAGAAGGCACCAACAGTTGCACAGGTAACTGTTTGCACCGTCGTAGCTGTTAGTGTTGAATGTGAGGTGGTCACCAGCATGGCAGAAGCGACTTGGTTCTGGGGGAAAGGGGGACGCAGGCTTGTTTGCCTGTTCGGTGCTACTGTATTTCAGACAGTCGCAGAGAGAGAGAAAAAGCGTCATTTTATCATTTTGCAAATAGGGGAAAAAATCTTGTGTCGGTATGCACGTGACTGAGGAGCTCATGAGAAGGATCCCCAGGACTGTCCCTGAACGTGTGGTGTGCGTTAAGTCTATGCAGTCTGCTAAGACAAGGTCTGGGATGCCTGTGCAAAAATCAACAAACAAGGGAGTTAAGGAAGACATCACACAGACAAAACAACAAAGACATGAGTCCCCCACAATAACTCACCTGGCATGCATGTAAATGTGGATGTACTGGTGGAGTTTACGTTCCTTGTATTTGCTCACATGCCAAGTAAGAGTTACCGTAGGGGACTTGGGTCTTTGTTGTGTTTGTGGGATGTCTCTTGAATGCGAATTAACTCCTTTGTTGTTTTTGCATTTTAGTTTTTAGTTACGCATGTATATATTGCATACATGATTCAGATTGTAATGAACTTCTAAAATGAGGTGAACAGGTCTGTGATAACAGATTGTAATGAACTTCTAAAATGAGGTGAGCAGGTATGTGACATTTGTTTCTGGGAGCAAATCACCACTATTAGGTAACAGATGTCTGTGGCACTGGCACGGGGTAAGTTGGCCTGAGGTCAGTTTTACTGGTAAAAGAATGACTGCTAAGATAACAAATGTTCACAGTTTAATACTGAAGTGCACTGGGTCATGCAGTGCAGACACACCTTTCCGAATTTTGTTATTATTGCAGTTTCTCCATGATTGTATACATTGCTCTTCCAGTTCACTGTGAAATTAGTGATAGTGAAATTGATTGCAATTTTTCAGGACAAGGTTGCCAAGCTGGCTAATTATTTCCTGAGCCGTAAGCACGTCCATCAGCTGAAAGCCGCCTACCAGTTTGTCTCCGTCATCAAGACACTTGCTGATAACAAGGTAAAGTGCAAGCTTGTCGGCTTGCCTCTTGGCTGCTTAAATTTTGATATCCTGTTTCAAACAAATGCCTGCAGGTTAAACATACAGAGTCAGGGTGCAGATTCAGTTGTTTTCCTGGTGAGGGGGATATTTTTAGTTCAGAGCCAGAGAGTGTTGGTAGTTGTGAAGTAGCAAGATAGCTGGGGGAGGGGAATAATTTGAAATGAGTCATGGGGGGGGGGGGGGGAGGGTCATGATAAAAAGTAATTTGCAAGAAAGGAGGTGCTGTTCTGCTTTCCACGGAGAGTATGTTCCAAGTTGTGCTACAACACCCCCCCCGCCCCCGCACCCCCCACCCAAAAAACACTGGAATGTTGGGGTAAAAATATTACATTGATTCGCCCTGATGTAACTGCACTGGTTGACTGGGTATAAGACACCAGCTTACTTACTGTCATAATTCACTGTGTGCCTGTTTCCAGTTCCACATCCCCATCGCTGTGTCCTTGGCCAGTCCTGTTGCTGTGTCCCAGTCTCAGTCCGTCGTCAAGGTAGGTTGTTTTGAGACTGATAATGTGTTGTTATTTATTTCGCTTTGCTCTACACTGGACTGTGTTGCATACATATGGTATATGCACTGCTCTGTACATTGCTTTGGGAACATGTGTTGCCCCAGATTTGGGACAAGTACCACCAATGTTAGGGTTGCTGAGGTAAGGTCATTGTTAGTGGGAAAATATCCCAGTATTATTCTCTGTCTTCCCTCTGTGCGAAAGAGATCTTTCGTCAGAGATCTTTTTCTTATGCTGCACCATCTGTCTGGAACAGTCTCCCTTGCCAGATTAGATCATCACACACACTTGCATCTTTCAAATCATCTTTGAAAGCTCATCTATTCAAGCTGTTGACTCTGTGTATGTGTGTGTGTGCGTCCTTGCCAAAGTTTGTTTTGTTCTTTGCTTTGTGGTGGGCTGTGTGCTCCAATATGGAGAAAGAGTACATTATTATTATTGCACCTTTTTGTGGTACCTTTTGCAGCAGGACTCCGCCATTCTGGCTGTGTCCTCTCTGTGCACACAGTACACATAGCAGCAACTAGGACTAAGAGAGAAATATAGCAAGACTGGTACCATTCTGTTTTGCTGCAAAATGATACAGAAGTGTAACATTTGCAGTGGTGGTACCTTGCTGTGGTCCCATTGTGTTAACACTAATGATGCGCTGCTCTCCAGTGCCATTGACAGAGTGTTGCGATTTGTAATGCCCAGTGTCATGATAATGACTTGTCATGTTGCGTGCGTGCACAAACCTCCATGCATTTTATGGCACCATCTCCAGTAGTCCACTGACAGACCAATCTGGCCTGTTCATTAAGCCCTTCACTGCCGGGATGTTACTTGATCACAGCAGTAAAAGTGGGGAATTTGAAACCCCTAAGCCTTTCTGTTTTCCTTTTTGCACAGGCATGTGGAAGGATTTTTTATCAAAATGCATAGCATTGAAAGTAGAGGTGATGTAGGACACTGTCTGCAGGCGCATCCATGCATTTTTCAGCCTGGAAATTTTACAGGCTGGGACAGTGAAGGGGTTGTGGGTAGCGGTAGACCTGTACCTCCCCCTTCCCTCAGAATTAACGGCTGCTGTGCTTGCTTGGTGCTACAGGTGCGAGTGACCAACCTGCTTGGGGGAGACCTGGGACAGCTCACCGTCACCGCCGACAGCGCTCGTCACCTTGGTGATGAGGCCATCGTCCTCAGCAAGAAGCAGTTCACCCCTGCCTCAGGAGACAAGTGGGTGAAGTGGATCTGTTGAGAAGGAAAAAATCAGTAGCTTAGCAGTCAAGAGTTTGCTGTAACTAGCATGAATCTGAAACAGAGTGAGACCCAGAGAGCTCATGGAGACTCAACACAAGGGAGTTAATTACCACTCAGAATATGTATTTTGATGGTAATTAACTCACTTGTGTGTTTGTAACTAGCATGTTTTTGTTGGTGTTAGTGTTAATTAGCTAAAAAGCCTGCAGCTCAGGTGATGCAGTCATGTCTCTACGCCAGCACGTGCTGTTCTCCATACAAAGGGAGTGTTCGTTGCCACACCTTTGTGGCATCTGCTCCTCAGTTTCAAGAATTTGAGGAGTGATGTCCGGACAGTTATTTCTGTCATTGGAAGTAATCCTGAAGTGGGGGTCTGAACACAACAGATTTTTGTGGGCTATAACCTGGTACTGGTGAGATGTTAGTAATGATATTAACAATAGCCCCACAACCTGAACAGATCAGATTTTCTGCTTTAACCTACAGTTGGTAAGATGCTGGTAATATTGACAGTAGCTCCACGTTTCTTTGAAATCCGAAAGAAAAACATGTAATTTGGCTAGTGTAAGTGTGCAGAATAATGTTCAGTGCATTGATGCTCAGTTTGATGTCGTTACATGCAGTCACAAAGTTTATGTCTGATTTGACAGTTAACGAGAATCAGACAGCCATCATCCAGTTTAGCTCATGGAAGCAGAAGAATAAATAAAGTAAATCACCATGCAGTATTTTAATGTAAACGCAGAAAACAAAAAATGTGATCAGGGTTCCTTTAAAACTTCAGTAAAATCTGTAAAAATTATGCATATATATTGTCCAGCACAAAATCTCTCGTTGGTTGCGGCCATCATTTACTCCCATTTTCCATCACTGTGCTTTAAGTGTGGGCACTCTTGACTCCTGCAATTCCCTTCTGTCGATGCAGGTCTCGGCAGGAGCTGAACTTATCCATCATTTACTTCCGTTTTTCATCTCCCTGCTTTAACAGGGTTCACACGGTCTTTGAAAGTTTGGGGAAAATGGGATACGCTTTTCAAGGCCTTGAAAGTCTGTGAAAACTGAGTGGGGTCTGTCAAAGTTTGTGAATTTTGTGGTCTTGTGCTAGGGAAAAACTGTCAGCTTATCCGTCAGAAACTGCATTTCCCAAGATTGAACAGTTGTTTAAAAACATTTTTTTTTTTTTAATCACTGCGAAATCACAAAGAATGCACTTCCTATCAGTTTTGATGGATAGAGTGTGTCGGCCATCAGCTACATTAAGGGTTGCACCCCTTTACTGGAGCGAAGTGTTGTGTACATGCATGTTGCTTTTCCGCGCTATCTTGCAAAGGTATGTGAAAAGTTTGTGAATTACGAAAAGAAATCTGTACAAACCCTGCTTTTAAGTGTGGACACTCTTGACTCCTGCAGTTCCCTTCTGGTTATGCAGGTCTCTGTACGAGCTGAACTTCATGGAGGCCAAGCCAGCACGGGGGTTCTACCGCCTGACTGTTAGTGTGACTCCCAAGAAAGCTGACAGCCGCCTGATAGGGACGTCCGGGGCGGAGGTCAGTAAATGTCGCCAGGTTTTTATCTGTTGGCAGGCTAAACAAACACAGCTTACAAGCAGATACCAGGCTTGAGGCCTGCCAATTGTCAGGCCAGCACTTGCAAACATGGCATGGCTATCCTATTGACTCTCTATGTATGTGCATGCATTTTGACTGTTTTGTGATGGGCTTTGTGCTCCAATTTGGAGAAATAAGACATAAAAGAGTACATTCTTCTGATTATTATTTCAGGTTTTATCACACAATTGAAGTCTTAGCTAAGAAAACATGTTTGTGTGTGTGTGTGCACAGGTAGAGCTTTTTGCCAGCAGTTCTTAGTGTGGAACTACATTGAGAAGTGTGTCCAGGGTGTGGGACTGTATTGAAAAATGTACATTGAAAAGTGGGAGCGTCAAACTACATTGACAGTTTTAAAGTCAGACTTGGGTGAAATGTGTCTGAGAGTCCATCCGTTTTTTGAAGTGGATCTGGATGGGATGTGGAAAATGCGCCTGGATGCCAGACTAGGGTGAAAAGTGCATGTTTGGGTGTTAAAAACTGTATTGCAAGGTGGGTCATGACCTGTGCAGGTGGAGGTGAAGGTCACCACCAAGGTGTCTGTGGAGAATGTGGAGATTGGCGTGGCTGACAAGGACCAGACTGCAGCTGCCCGCACCACCAAGTGAGCTCTCTTCTCTCTCTGTCCATTCGTCTGTCTTCTCTCTCACTATTTTCACTGTCTGTCTTCTCCGTAAAATGCCCAAGTTACTTCCTTACTGTCTTTCCTCTGATTTTTTCTTTTGTGTTTGTGTGGGTTGTTCCTGTTTTGTTTTTTTGTCATGTGAGAACAGGTGAGTCTGTTCTCATGCAGAAAGTAGTGAGTTTTTGTCTTGTGTAATCCCCACCTTACCCATAATGGGCATGCCAGGCATGATGCGGAGCATCACACACACACCCTGATAACTAGGGACAGTGGACACCTACACCCTGGTAACTAGGAACAGTGGACACCTGCACCCTGGTAACTAGGAATAGTGGACACCTGCACCCTGGTAACTAGGAACAGTGGACACCTGCACCCTGGTAACTAGGAACAGTGGACACTTACACCCTGGTAACTAGGAACAGTGGACACCTGCACCCTGGTAACTAGGAACAGTGGACACCTGCACCCTGGTAACTAGGAACAGTGGACACCTGCACCCTGGTAACTAGGAACAGTGGACACCTGCACCCTGGTAACTAGGAACAGTGGACACCTGCACCCTGGTAACTAGGAACAGTGGACACCTGCGCCCTGATAATTAGGAACAATGGATGGTTTACACCTACACCCTGGTAACTAGGAACACTGGACAGTTTACACCGACACCCTGGTAACTAGGAACACTGGACAGTTTACACCTACACCCAGGTAACTAGGAACACTGGACAGTTTACACCGACACCCTTGTAACTAGGAACATTGGACAGTTTACACTGACACCCTGGTAACTAGGAACATTGGACAATTTACATCTACACCCTGATAAAACTAGGAACAGTGGACGGGTTACACCTACACCCTGATAAAACTAGGAACATTGGACAGTTTACACCTACACCCTGGTAACTAGGAACTTTGGACAGTTTACATCTACACCCTGATAAAACTAGGAGCAGTGGACGGGTTACACCTACACCCTGATAAAACTAGGAACATTGGACAGTTTACACCTACACCCTGGTAACTAGGAACTTTGGACAGTTTACATCTGCACCCTGATAAAACTAGGAGCAGTGGACGGGTTACACCTACACCCTGATAAAACTAGGAACAGTGGGCGGGTTACACCTCCACCCTGGTAATGAGGAAAATTGGACCGTTTGGGTGCCCCAGTCCCCAGCATCCTTTCTGTCAAATACTGTTTCAGTGGTTGTACAGGTCCCTGTGACAGCTGTGCGTTTGCATCCTACAGGGTGGTCCACCCCAACAAGGCCCACACTTTGGGTGCACACACTCTTCAGGTCCCTGCAGTTTGGCACTGTCAAGTAGGTTGAGTTCATGCCGTGGTTTGGCACTGTCGAGTAGGCTGTGAGTTCATGCCGTGATTTGGCACTGTCGAGTAGGCTGTAAGTTCATGCCGTGATTTGGCACTGTCGAGTAGGCTGTGAGTTCATGCCATGATTTGGCACTGTCAAGTATGCTGTGAGTTCATGCCATGATTTGGCACTGTCAAGTAGGCTGTGAGTTCATGCCATGATTTGGCACTGTCAAGTAGGCTGTGAGTTCATGCCGTGATTTGGCACTGTCAAGTAGGCTGTGAGTTCATGCCATGATTTGGCACTGTCAAGTAGGCTGTGAGTTCATGCCATGATTTGGCACTGTCGAGTAGGCTGTGAATTCATGCCGTGATTTGGCACTGTCGAGTAGGCTATGAGTTCATGCCATGATTTGGCACTGTTAAGTAGGCTGTGAGTTCATGCCGTGATTTGGCACTGTTAAGTAGGCTGTGAGTTCATGCTGTGCTGTGTGTTTGCGTCCTGTCCTGCAGGCTGGTCCACCCCAACAAGGCCCAGAACATGCTGGAGGCCGACTACCACCAGAAGATCCTGATGCGCTTCCAGCTGAAGGACCGCCTCTCCGGGGAGTTCATGACCGCTCATCAGGTCAGTCTCCACGCCATGCTTTACAGCGCCTGGCTTGAATCCTGCAGTGCTGAGATACAACAACCAGGCATTCTGCTGATGAGGCCAGCAATATTGCAGGACGTTTTGCAGATAAGGCCAGCAGTTGTGATGAGGTTACAAATACAAAAGAACTTTGATATTCATAATAAATGTATAAATGAAAATTTGCCTTTTGGGTCACTAAAATCCCCCCCCCCCCCCCCCCCCCCCCACCTTAAAAAGACATGCTGCCACAATTTTTGTTCTCGCTGACCACTGACTTGTATTGGGTGTGTGTGCAGACATTTGTGCGACTGACCAACCTCAAGTCCAAGCAGGAGATCATCTTTGTCAGCGAAGCTGATAACACTCTTACCAACAAGTTTGACCTGGTAAGTCTACCCACCCTTGTTTACAACACTCTGTCCACAGCGTTGGTGAGGCATTGGGCTGGGAAGATAGTGGTGTGAAATATAGTGGCGAGTCTATGTGCAGATATTCTGGGCAGTTGTGGAAAGCTCCGAGTGAAATAGAGCAGCGAGCCTGTGTGCAGATATTCATGGAAGTTGTGTAAAGTGCTGAGTGAAATCTTGCCATGATTGTGGGTGATGTGGCAGGTGCACTGAGTCCAAAGTGCATCCTTGGCACCATTGTGCTAGTAGGCGTTGTCAGTCTCAGCACAGACTTGTATGTTGCAGGTGCTTTGTGCTTTAGCAGCTCACTGTCCGTTTTCCTTGCAAGTCTTCCTATCTGACCACTTTGTGATGAGCAGATCATGAAGTCATGCACGGATGTGGACAGCTTACGTTTTTGGCTGTAAAGCTTACCTGTTTTTATTCACCTGTTTGTTGTGTCACTGTCAGAATCAGATAGACACAGGGCTGTGAGTGCTGAACTATAGAAGTTTGTTTTTGCTGTAGCTGAAAGACTAGACAGCTTCTGGTGTTGGTGTTCTGTCATGTGAATTTGTAAGAGTTGCAAATATGTGATTGTCTGAAGAAGAACAAATTGAACATTGACTTGAGCATTGTGGAAGGTGAATTTTATACTGTGTTCTTAGGATGTTGGCGCCAGTGCCAAGGAGTTTGGGTACCAGTCCGGCAAGTACAGTGTTGAACTGATTGTGGGGGATGCCATCATCGAGAACCCCTTCTCCTGGACTCTGGTAAGCCAGCCTTGATTTTGGAAAACTTTTAGTTGCTTTAATTGGCAAGAGAAAAATCTGAAGGGTGACTGCGAGCATTCTAAAACAAGATCCAAACAAATAATAGGCTCAAAAGAACGCTCCTTATTAAGGCAGAACACAACCTGCATTAATTGTGAACACAGCCTCTGGCTGTTACTCTTGCAGGCAGGCATTGGCGCTGACCGCAATCAATTTGGCACACTTCTGCCCCATGTTTCGTCAAAGAAAAAATGAAAGTTTTGAACAATTCATCCGTCGCTCGAGTTGGTCACCACAGCGAAAAGGTTGACCACTATGGCTTTGCCAATAAATCGAAGTTGGAGTGGGTATCAGTGAACGGTAGCTGGATTGGTGTAGTTGGAGACTGACATACGGGACACTTAAAACTCCAAGCTTGTTTGTGAGTGTGTTTATTTAACTGCTGCACAACCCCAGACAGTGAAATATTCTTAGTCTGATGAAAGAGATCAGTTTGTGGAGGAAGAAGCTCAGTTGAGCTGGAAGTGAAAGTTTGTGAGGAGGTGAAGAAGGAACGCATCAGCACGCTGTTTTGTGATGCTACAGGTCTTGATGCCATACATCACAGGACCTAACCTTTGGTATGCATACATGGGAGGGGAGTGCATGTGTGTGAGTTGGATGGTCCTTGGGGTTGTGATCAGTCGTGTGAAGTCTTCAAGCGTGGGGGCCTTCACCTGGTCATCACTGAGGTGGTTCCAGTCAGTGGTGGTGTGAATGAAAAGTTAACATAATTGCCATAAAAATGACATAAGATTGCCCAGATTTTGATCTTTAGGTGTCCCATGGTTGTGTAACAACTCTTCAGTGGACGTTACTTGTGTGTGCAGGCTGACGCTGAGCTGACGTTCCCAGAGGGCGGATCACCCAAGGATGACGTTCAGAGCCAGTACAAGAAGAAGCCAGAAATCAAGGTGACCACAGCATTAGCATTTTTGTGTCATGACAATGAAGTGTGCATTGAGCAAACAGTTACAGAACAACAAGGTTTCCACAGCATTGGCATTTTTTGCATAATGATAATGCAGAGTGCATTGAGCAAACAGTTACAAAACAACAAGGTGGCCACAGCATTGGCATTTTTTGCATAATGATAATGCAGAGTACATTGAGCAAACAGTTACAAAAAAAACAAGGACGAGTTGATCCAGTACTATTTAGGTCAGGTGCACTTCTTATATACACATAGATGCCTTTGGGGTTTTTTAAGCAAGAGAAAAGGTGCGTGGCTGTGTGGTGGATTTTATTCTGTATGTATTATCTGCATAGCTGATTTGAATTGCTTGTAGTTATTGTGGTTTTCTGCTCAAAATATATAAACGTGGATGTAGTTTTCTGTTTTAATTTCGTACAGCAGACCTAGCTCTGTTTTTGTGTTTGAGGTTTACGCTTTTGAAATATTTCTTCACAGTTATTTTAAATTCATGGCTTGCCATCCCCTCAGAGTGAGTTTGGTTTGCTTCAGCTGGTAAGGTGACCAGAGACATAGTGGTCTGTGTGTGCTCCTCAGTGTGGAAGGGTTTGTTGAGAGTGATTTTCCTTTGCCTGTGCAGCACATGTTCCGGGAACCAGAGAAGCGACCTCCTGTGCCAGTGTCCATGACCTTCACTGCTCTAGTCCTGGTGCCCCTCCTCCTCCTCCTCCTCCTGGTGAGTCATCTGCCCCCCTTCCCCCTCCCTTCCCCCTCCCTTCTCTGTCTTGCTCTCAGTTTGTTTTTCTCTGTTTCCGTTCCTGAATCTCTCCTTTTTGATGCTTGTCCTTGTAGTCCTCCTCCTGCTGGTGTGAATCTTCCTCCACCCCGTGCCTCTCTCTGTCTTGCTCCCTCTTTGTCCGTCTCTCTTCTTTCTGTCTTTTTGTTTCTGAATCTCTCTTCCTTGCCCCTGGTCCTGAGGTGACCATGTATGTTGGACAGGAGAGTTAAAACCCAATTACCAACCAGCTTGCCTCGTCTATCTTGCTCTGCCCACCGGCATTCCCCTCCACCTCCTCTAAACACACACACCACGGCTTTACAGAACATCCCCCCCACCACCACATCCAATCCCTTGTTGTGTGCGCTGAATCTTTATTGTCTAAGGATGATGTACATCTAAAGAATTTGCAAGCACTTAGGACTGGTGCATGTTAGTCACTCATTATTATTGACAAGCATTTACTTTGCTCAGTGAGTACAGTTTTATTGACAAGTGTTTGCTTCGTGCAGTTAGTAAAACTGTATTTGACATGTGTTTGCTTCATCAAGCATTTTCTGTATTCAGCTTCAGTACAGTTGCTATCATATTCACGTGTGTTTTATTGCAACTTTTCTGGTCACATTTTGCATTGGAAGGAATGTTTCAGCATTTATGGGTTGCATGCGTCTTCTGGTTTGTACACTATGTGGAGTGACTCTAAATTAACAGACGATTCCATGGTGCTTGTGTGCAGTGGCTGAAGATTGGCGTCAACGTGTCAAACTTCCCTTGCTCTGTCAGTGCCGTAGGATTCCACGTGTGCCTTGCTGGTAAGCCAGACAAAAGCAGAATGCATCACACCTTTCTGTTTTGTTTTGCCTAAGTTGAAGCATAATGAACACTGAAAGAATTCCCACAGTGCTGAACATGCTCTGCCTGTATGCATGCAGTGTGTGTGTGTGGTACAACATGGTACCATGACTGCATATGAGAGCAGTGTGTGTGTGTGTTTCAGTTGTTTTTGGCCTGTACTACTTGCTCCAGGACTGTTATGAGTACTCTGTGCATGTGTTTCAGTTGTCTGGCCTGTACATGTAACCAGGACTGTTCACGAGTACTCTGTACATGTGTTTCAGTTGTCTGGCCTGTACATGTTGCTGCCATGTAACCAGGACTGTTCACAGTTACTCTGTACACGTGTTTCAGTTGTCTTTGGCAGCTTCCTACCATGTAACCAGGACTGTTCACAAGTACTATGTGTGTGTGTTTCAGCTATCTTTGGCCTGTACTACTGCTACTGGACCCAGCTGACCATGTTCCAGACTCTACGCTGGCTTGGCATCCTTTCTGTCCCAACCTTTCTCTTTGGCAACCGTCTCCTCAGCAGCATTGCTTCAAAACGGTGAGGTGAAAATGAGGATTGTCTGCATTCACTGCTGGCCAAATTTGAGGAATTAGTTTCTCTCCGATTGGATGCTTTGTGAGCAGTGGACATGTTTTTTTGTTAGTTAATTGTTGGGTTTAATTTCTGGATTTCGGTGTTATGTGTGTGTGGGATTGTTTTGTTTTTCAAAGCAGTAATGCAGCTGCATTTGTGAGAGAGAAAAAACATGTGGATGTTGCCTAACTTGCCACCATAATATGACATGTGGATGTTCCACACTGAATTGGTACCAGTAAGTTCATAATAAAATAGAAATGGTGGAGGGGCTCCGTTTGACACTTCCATGGACAGTGTGCCCCTTTCTGTGGCCATCGTGTCCTTCCATGGTGTCGCACACTAAACCTCTGCAGCCTCCTGGACTGCTGGCTTGAACTGTGGGCCTGTTAGATTGGAGGTCTGCTGTACATACTTCATCTCTACTGCCTTTCTCCCTCTCTACTCTCCTCCCTCTCTCTACTGCCTTTCTCCCTCTCTACTCTCTTTCTCCCTCTCTACTCTCTTTCTCCCTCTCTACTCTCCTTTTCAATCTCTATTCTCCTTCACCATCTCTATTCTCTTTCTCCCTCTACTCTTCTTCTCTCCCCCCCCCCCCCCCCCCCCCCTTCTCCCTCTCTACTCTTCTTTCCCTTTCTCCCTCTCTTCATTTCTTCTCACTCTCTACACTTATTCTCCCCCGCTTTCTCGCTCTCTGCACTTCTTCTCCCTCTCCTTCTCACTTGCATTCTCACTCTCTTTCTCCCTCTCTTCTTCTCCCTCTCTTTCTTCCTCTACCCCCCCCACCCCCCCCCCCCACTCTCCTTCTCCCTGTCTTCTGCTCCATCTGTACTCTTCTTTTCTCACTCTACTCCCCCCCACTCTCCTTCTCCCTCTCTACTCTTCTTCTCCCTCTCTACTCTTCTTCTCCCTCTCTACTCTTCTTCTCTCTTTTCCACTCGCTTTCTCCCTCTCTACTCTTCTCACTCACTATGCTCATTCTCACTCTCTTCCCTCAGCCTCAGATGTTCCAGGGGGAAGAGATCGTTTCAGTACATCGGACCTGTGATCTGGAACTCTCTTCCTCTCTGACAGGCATTGGTCTTCCCTTTCTTAGGTCAAAAATGAAAACCCAGCTCTTCTTTTCTGCGTGCTGATTTGTTGTTTTCTTTCTTCTCATTCCACCAATCCATCACCAGTGATGCGTGTATTTGTAGTGTGTGATATAAAAAAAAAGTGGATCTTTATGTCTTTATGCAAGTGCTCCAGGCTTTTACGAGACAGAGACACCATAAATAATCCTATCATTATTACTTACTGGTTACTGCTAGTTAGCTATGCAAGCAACAGTGTACCAACCCATGGTTATGAAAGAAACAGCAACATTTAAGTGAAGTGCCTTCGTTCAACCTGGTTAGTTGAAAAAGAACAAAACAAAACAAGTGGCGCTTTATTCTCTTCTGTATGTTTCTGATCGCTTTTATATAATGCTGTACTCTGCTCTTGAGCACTCGCTGCGTTCACGTCACGTGTGATTCGAGACAAGTGACTAGGTTTTTATTGCTTGTTGTGATTACCCACCCAGGTGGTGTACTTCCAGCACTGCTATAATTATGTTTTGTTTATTTTTGTGTGTGTGCAGAAAATCGCCATAGCTTGGACTGGCGTGGTCGAAAGGCTGCTGGAAAGATTGCGTACCAACCATGCTTGGTTCTGGACCAAAGTTGTTGACGCGATAGCTGTGTGCATGTGTACGTGTAAGCGTGGTGGTGTAAGCAGGGGGGAAAGGTGGTGTTGATTGTGATCGTGTTTGAATGTCGAGCAGTGTCTTTTGTTTTAGTGCTGTATTTGTTTGTTGGTGAGATCTGATGAAAGGTGTGCGTGAGAGAGGTGCGTGAGAGAATGCAGTCATGTCTTGTGGTTTAGTGCTTAGTTCGTTGTTGGTGGACTTTTGAAGGGATGGCATTTTACGATTACATGCCATGCGTATTTGACCAGTAGTTAAAGTTACTTTTGGGGTTTTATGTTCTGCAGCATGACAAAACGTGAAAGTGGTTTCGTTCTCTGAAGTTGTTCATTCCACTGTGTTGGTAGAACAGTTGGCCTTTCTTCAACTTTAGTCCCTTTTTCCATGTTTGCGGATTGTGATAGAATGTGTGTGCAATCTTTGGAATACCAGTTGTTAGATGCAGACTTACTGTTCGTGAATATCTCAATGCCAATGGGTCAACATGGAATGGATGTGTTGAATTATTTGACTGTTCCTAGCATAAGTACAACGTTCACGTGTTGCGAATATGGCGCTTGTGAGTTTTTGAACCAAGCAAGTTTAGTCGCAAACTTTAGCGGCAGTCAGAGTACTGAAGTAGTTTATACATGTTACATTATTTTATTTTATTTGCCAGCACTTTTCGTTTTTGTTTTGTAATGTGTCTGTTGAATTAAATCTAACCTATTTGCTAATGATGCAATTTTACCAGAATTTGAAATGTAAAAATAAAATGTTCATGTTATAAACTGTGTTGCTGGCTTTTGTGACAACCTGGTGGCTGTTCAGATCTGTTGCTGCTGTGAGTTTGAAATCAGGTCAAGGTGGTCATCAGCAGAAGACGGGGGAAAAAAAGATGGAAGTACGCAAAAGAAGCCTGTTCATTTGCATAATTTCCATTTTTCTTTAAAAAAAACAACTTTACTGTGAGGATGTGTGTAACAACAAAGCCATGGAAAACCCAGACACAAAAACCTTATCAGACTCGAGGTTAAGAGGAAGGTTGTTTTTAGTCTTTTATTAGAGATGACAAACAAAATGCAGTCATTCGGGTGGCATACTTGACAATGAGAAAGACCAAAGTTTTTAATGGATATAAGTAATGTATTTACAAGTTCTGCCCCAAACAATTGTAGTTCTTACACATGTTCACAGCTCTCTTTTTTTTTTTATGGTAGCTTGTGAGTTTGGCCCCTTACTGATGGGCCAGTTTTGCCAGCTCTCGTCTGCTTGGAAAAACAAATGTAGCTGTTTGGAAAAAGAGTATTTAATGAACATGTTTTCTGCTCTTGCTTGCATAAACTGAGCAAACAGCAAAGTATCTGACACCAGTAGATGTGGGATTGCCTCGAAATGTATGGATCTGTCCCACAAACACTTGACACACCAGGTCTGCTTGGAATGCTTGCAACAGGTTCAATGTTCAGCGCTCCTCCTTAGCCTTCCAGTAAGACAATGTGCTAGGCGAAAGCTGGTGATTCTCTGACAGGCTAACAAAAATAAATAAATCAAACTGCTTAAAGCAGTCAATACAGTCAGAACGTAACTGTAGCCTTGACCTCCAGAACTGGCACAAAATGCAGTCCTGTTTTGCTGTGCTGTCAACCAGTACTGTACTAGCTATAAACTTGCATTTATTGGTCTGCCAACCATGCACACCATACGCCATAGCGAGAAGCTGGCAGTCAATGTGAATCCGTGATCTCCACTGCAACAGATCAGTTGATTATCAAACAAATCTGATCCAGGGAAGAGCTGCCCTGTTCACACTGTCGTCATTTTCCAAGTCTCATTTTGTCCTCTTAAGCTTACCTGCTGTTTTACACTCAGTTAATTGCAATTCACAAATGGAATGTCCAAGTTGTAGAATTCTATAATAATGTGTGTGTGCGTGTGTAAACATCCAAAGTAGGTAAATGCCCATTCTTTTCCCACACATCAAGCCATACTCTAAAATACAGTCCGTAAGTTGATGAAGCAAAAGTGTAAATGTTAATTGAAATACATGTACAATGAAATGAGCAACAATGGCAGCAATGTCGAAAACTGTACAACAATGATTTTATCACATTCCCCATCCGCTGTTTTTATCGGCCGTGAAAACTGAATGAAATCTCTAGCACATAGTTGTTACGTCAAAAGATACAAATGAAACACCAACTGATCGACTAACACCTGTAATAGTGAATAAACATGAACAGTTCACATTTAAAACAAAAACGGGGAGGGGTGTGTATGGGGGGAGGCGGAGGGGGTGGGGAGCTTTGCCTAGTGCAGCCTGTTTGACACTGGGCTGAATTACTTAAGGTCTGGGCGGCATCCACATGCTCAGGAAAGCCCATAAACACTCAACCCCTTCCTACCAGGCTTATCAATCTTGTCTGCAGAGAGAATAGACCAAAAGACAGTATGTTCCAAGCACATGTCCCAGACTACTTGGAAAAATACAATGCCATCATGATCAAGGTCACCTAACCACCTGCGGGACAGCCATATGTAAACTGATGAAAATGCTCAAAGAGAAGAAAAATGTGGATCAAATAGAACTGTTGGAGTCTTGAGCACTGAACACTGGTACATTGTGTGCGTGACTGCATGTGATAGGTTTTTTGTTCTTGTCCTTTTCTTAAAACCAGATTCCAACTACCTGGCACCAACTTTTTCTGTCTGTCATACTACCTTTGTCAGTTCTTCCTTGAAAACGTTTCTGTTTTCAAAAACCTTTTCCTCAGTCCCACTGCCCTGAGCTGTGTGCGGATGTGCACTGATATCTTTGTTGTCAATATATGATGTATGTCAGAAAAACTAAAATGTAAGCGGTTAGGGCCAGTTAACCCGTGTTAGGCACACTAAGTGCCCATTATTATGATAAATATTCAGTTTATTCTTATAGCAACATGTGTACCCATGTCAGTGCAAGACCTTGTATCTGCACATACATATATGTAGGAAGGTAGGAATATATTATGTAAACATTTTAAAACATTCGTATGACGTTACAACAGTAATTCGTTCAAATGAATAATAGGTCTAAGAGTGTAAAACAGGAAATGGAGAAACAGCTTTAGTACTTTCACATTACATTTAATAAGGGTATAGAGTGCACCTTTAAAAAAATAAGTTGAAAAGAGAGAGGCACAGAACACATAATCATGATCAAGACACTGTCAAAGCTGGTGCTGATTTAATAACTTGCGGTATGTAAAATGCATGCAGACCTCTTCCAAACTTTTACAGAACAGGAACTCAGCAACTCAGCAACTGAACAGCATAAAACGCCTTTTTTAACCAAAAAAAAAGCGGCAGCCCCAAACTAACGAAACTTCAAATGTAAATGACATGCAGAACACAAAATGCATTTCAGGTGGGGAAAGCCTGCGTAGCGAACTCATGCACTGATTGGTGTGGAGAACAATGCGAATGCCAAACAGATGAAAGCTGGTAACATCAATCTGAACTGTCCAACAAGGGTTTCTTCACCACACTCCAAGCCTTGGTTTACAATGCCCTTCCTCCAACCACTGCCTGCAACTGGTTACACCGCAGGTCCTTCAAAACTCAGGCATGGTTACACTGCAGGTCCTTCAAAACTCAGGCATGGGAATTGTCCATGAAAACGCAAATTTCTGTGGCAGTGAAACCGACTTTCTGCCGCCCGCCCCCCCCCCCCCCCCCAAATGTCAGGGGGGAAAACAGCGGTAACAAAAAAAGGAAGGACCGGTTTTAGTTCTGCACCGAATACCCGCGAAATGTATGGAGTGCGTTCACATGTAGCTATCGCCCATCTTGGTCGCATAATAGCGAACACAGTCACTTGCTGTTACTCTCGCAGGCTGGCAGTAGGCCTGAACGCAAGACATTCTTACACACTCCTGCGCTATGTTTTGGCTAAGAAAACGCAAATGTTATGAAAATTTTGAAAGCAAATTTTCCGGGGTGGGGTGGGGGGGTGCTAGATTTCCGAGTTTTTCTTTCAAATCAGTTCCCATGCCTGAAAACTGCCCGACAGTTTCTCGCTGGAGCTCAGACGGCAGCAAGTTTTCTAACCATGCAGACAACTCTGATTACACTAGAGTGCATTTGCCTGGTAAACACCAACAAGACTTAAGCCAGCGTGTGGACGTGCCCAGTTACAGGTGTGCTTTGATGCTGTTTTGCTTCCACAGGCTTAGTACTGGAACTTTTCGCAAACTCCTGAAAGCGCGAGCCTTACATGGGCAGTCTCAGCAGACCTGTGTGGAGACGCAGGTACCCCATCAATGGCGGAACCAATTACAGCAGTTTGGCGGAAGGGTGCCAGAAAGCAAGGCTTGGAGTGCGCTGCTTCACCACTGATACCTCAGTACTATGGAAGCGTTCTTGTTTACAAATGAGAGGTTGCAACTACCAGCGAATGATACCTCCATAATCTGGGAGAGAGAAGAAGAAGAAGAAAAAGGTAGTTACAAGTGACAGTTTACACATTTGCATTAAAAAACAATTGCGCTACCAGCGCTGCAAATGATGATCAATTGTACTAGTTCAAGCATATACCAAATTTCCATATATAGCCTATATATATATGCATAAACACCCCAGTCTTAATCTCAGAAAGTTACGATGCATACACACCCACACACACAAACTTTTACATGCTGAGCTATCTTATATCATCAACAGATTGGAATCGAAAATCAAAACAAATCTGGTTCCAAAACCAAGATGACTAAAAAACAAAAGTGAAGTGCAAGTTTGACTTTCTGGAACTGAAAGGCTCGATTGGCATAATTCTAAACTAGATATTGGCATAATTCTAAACTAGATATTGCACAGACACACAAGCAGAAGCATACATGACAAGTTATATTCTCAAAGAATAGAGTACTGGAATCCATTTTTGCCTCATGAAATGACCAGGCACGAATACACACCAAACCCAAGTCAAGACAGGAAAGAAAGCAGAGCATCAACCAATGCAACTAGTGAAAATGTCATCCTTTCAGATGGAGCAGTGGCTCCGCAGACATCAAACTCAGTTTAATTACATTACTACTGACAATAAGGAATGGGAGAGGAAAAGTGTCTTAGTATAAAGCGACCAGGAAATTCTAGATTTGGAAAAACATCCTGCGGAACAACCGCGTCTGACTGGATCAGTTGCTATGGGCACAGGCAGAATTTGACATCACAGTCAGAGAATGAAATCCCATATTATATGTGACCTTTCCCTGGTAACAGCTTCCCAAAACAGCTGACTGAGTGTGTGATGTCTTTGCTCTACTAAGCCTAGCATGTGTCATATGCAATACATCCCTCCTCAGTAATGGCTTCGCAAAATGGGTGATTTTGAGTAGGGGCTGTCTCTGCTCTGATAAGCCGAGAGCACTCTGAACACAATGCCTCGCATATTATTTCCTTCTGCGCTGTTGGTGACATCACCTGATGAACAGAGATGACACTTTTTTGTTCTTTTGACCTATCTCTGACACAATGCTACCTGCATTGGGTTCATCACGGCCCATGACTATGTCTGGGCGACCTTCACCCACACGTCAGACACCGCCTGAGCGGCCCATGACTATGTCTGGGCGACCTTCACCCACACGTCAGACACCGCCTGAGCGGCCCATGACTATGTCTGGGCGACCTTCACCCACACGTCAGACACCGCCTGAGCGTGTAGCTGAAGCAGGCCACCAGACATCAGGCACATCCTGCAACGTCATCCGATTATGCCTGACAGTGGATCGCCACCAAAGGGCACAGTGGGTCAGGTTGCAGAAGTACTGTGGCTTAACTAAAGTCGCCGGATTAATCCATGTTGCGAAATACAGAAGCGGTCACTGAATTCAACTGTGCAAGCAAGCTAAACTGTATCAAAATGTTTGACAAATTTTGGACACCAGACTCTTTTCGCCAGAAACTGGACAAGCTGACGCTCTGCAAAGGTACTTCCAGGAGAGAAGCGGGACACAAACTTCAGCTCCTCAAGCACTGGCGGAGATACCACGGATCTTCTAATATAGAGCACAAGATGGTCTCCTCCCTATTGCAACGGTGTTTAAAGCTTGTCAGTTCACTTGTACGGAGGATGCCTTGGAAACATGCCCACGGTATAATGTGATCGTTTGGTCATTTGCCTTCTGCTGTTGTGGCCAACGGCAGAGGGCAAATGACCACCTGATCACATTATACTGTGTGCACGTCTGCATCATGGAGTCGCTCCCGGCAGTCAGGGATGACCGCAAGGCTGAAATCTGCTCACTCTGGGGCAACCAAACAGTATCCTTCTGGGATACAACCAAGCAATCTCCCCCCCCCCCCCCCCCACCCTGCCAAAGCAAGAAAAGAAAGAAAAACAAAACAATGTAGTGACCTGAAAGCAATGTTCATGATTTAGTCTCTTCAAACTGTACTGTAACCCATGTTAAAAACAACAACAAAAAACATCGTTTCCTCCCGATGCATGTTTGTAGGACAGCCACCTACATACTGCAACACACAGTAACAATAACCTTCTCTGCAGCCAGTCCAGAGACTGGAAAACCTTTCTTCAAAGACCACAAAGAAAAAACAAAGAAAAGCCAGCAACAACCAAGGACACCAGTTAAGGGAGTTGGGGGGGGGGGGGGGGTGTTGGATGGGAGAGAAAACAGCAACACCCTACTGTCGAAAAATACAAGTTTGAAAGCATTAGAAGTAGCACAGGGTCAAACTGAATACCAGTTCCAAATCAAATATATCTTTAAAAAAATCATAAAAAAATTGCGCTAAAAAAGAACCACAACATTCACTCCAAATATTCACACATGGTCCTCGTAGTTGTTCACAGGTGCACTGATCATAGCTGGAAGATTGTGAAGGGAAAACGTGTATATATATATAGATATATATGGCATTTTCACAGAATCAGAACATTAAAATGATAGAACACAATATTCCACACAGAAGAGAGACTAGCTGACCCAACATCCCATAAAATACACACACAAAAATACTGCAATTATCAACTGAAGTGAACATAAAAAGGATGACTTTTCAATGACTACTACACTCCTCAAGAACTGTCTACATGCTGACAACCAAGCCCTTTTCTAGTCTTCCCAGCCATCCATTTCCATGTCTTTCAAACACAAATCCCAATAATAATAAAAAAAAAAAAAAAAAAAAAGGAATCTAAACACAGCGGCAAGGTAATCAATCCCATTCTCCTCTTTGCAACAGCAAGAGATTGGTTATCCTTTTTTTGTTTAAATAAATTGCAAATAAAGGCGGGAAGAACACACTCACCCTCAGACTCCGACACATCACAGACAGGGTTGGGGACAAAATCTTTTAGAAAGATGGACAAAATATCCTAACAGCAAAAAGGACCAGCACACTAACAGTAAGAAGAGAACCCACCGTGACCATATATAAGAGATATAAAAACAAAACAACGGGAGCTTTTTGAAGACACTTATTACTACACATAATGAGCAGTCATAATTGATCTCTTTTTTTTTAATGAAAGTTCAAGTATCATGCACAAAACCATCACAATTTGTCAACCTTCCAGGCCAGCATAATTGTACCCTCTTCAACCAAGCCACCATACTCCTCATGGTCACAGTGTGAGTGATATGCACAATTAGAAGGCCTGTCATGTTTGTACAGACTATGCTCGGCCTACGTTTCCCTGATCTTGCCGCCACCCTCAAAGGGAACTTTGCTGAAACACCTTCTCAGCCTCTAGTTCCAAGTTCAGAACCAAACTAGCGCAAGTATGAATAAGGTCCATACCTGTCAACCCACTGGCATACAGTTTACCAGTATAAAATACAGTTTTTCATTATTTTGTGGGGGGATACGGCCGTGTTGGAAAATCGACACAGGAAAACATAATTTTCATGAGATTCTGTTGTCGTTTTAAACTGAGCAAAAAGACTGAAAAACTGTTGAATGAGCAGCGGACACTCGCCATCGCCAAATGCATGCTGACTGGCCTAGTACAACAGGCTACGAAATCTTGTTGGAAGTGAGATTTGAAGTTGTGCATGACTGTGTATTCAGCAAAACATTGCTTCTTCTTTCCACTGCCACACATGTCATTGGAATTCAAAATGATGCTGCCACCAGCGAAAAAACAAAAGGCCCCGGCCTGCATCAGGGAAAGACGGGTTAACGAGCACTGGACTAAGGTTTACTCTCAAAAGGGGTTGACAGCTATGAAGGTCGTACAGCTTACTGGCGGTGCTGTCTGCTGGCACCACAGCCAGTGGATTGTGGCATCGCACACAAGACCTGCAAAGAGCTCTAGACTGCTTTCTGTACACCATTCCAAACAAAGTTCAACCATGATCAGTAACAAAAATTAAATACCCTCAGGGCAAAACACACACACACACAAAAGAAAAGAAAAAAAGGTGAGGGGGGGGGGGGGGGAGTGTGTGAATGAGGTTAGTTATTGGACTTTAATGTCCTATCAACTGCATAGGGTCACTTTAGGATGGGAGGTGGGGATGGGGCTGGGGAGGGGGGGGTGACACACAGATGGTAAAGAAATGCCTGAAAATACCCAGCCATACCATGTGTTCTGTTAAGTATAGACCCATAGACATGTAGCCTACAATAGGAAGATGACACAGCCAGCCGTCATTGAATGGAAAACCTGTTGCATGTCTTTTGGCCGCCAATACAGCAAAGATATTTGCAGCAGATTAACACATCTCATTCATCCTGGCCAAAGGGCAGTCAGGCCCTTGCAACTCTGACCCAAACTGTCTGGAATGGCAAAACGTGTGTATCTCTACAAGCCCCACATTACAATCTCAATCAAAGACTCCCCTAGTAGTTTTACTCAGAGAGAGAGAGAGAGAGAGAGAGAGAGAGAGAGAGAGAGAGAGAGAGAGAGAGAGAGAGAGAATTACCAAAGAAGAAAACCCAAAGGTTAAAAAGAAAAAGAAAAAGAAGACAACTGTCGATTCTGAAGGAACACATCAAAGCAATGCAATGGAGCATGTCGCTGTCCACAATTTGCAAACCCTTTCTTTCTGATTTTACAACAAAACTACCCCCTAACATAAAGAAAAGGTATATACCATAATATAATAAAACAATATTAAAAAAATTAAAAGGCAGAACAAGTGTAAAATAATGTGACACAGCTCATGGATCAAAACACTAGGAATGCTCGCAATTCCTTCATAATAATAGATCTGCTATCGGCCGGCAGCGTGGACATTTAAAGCGGCACTTTCTCTGTGGCAGGGATGGAGCCAGGGGCACTCTCCGACATCGGACTACCTGCTTCCTGGTCCTGGTTCTCCGATGCTTCCTTGAACGCAGCATCAATGTCCTCGTGTGACTTGCTTCCAGTTACCTTGGACTGAAAAACGCAACACATCGTTAAACATTAAGCATTGTGACAGTTTTATCTCAGAAAGACGGAGATGCGCATGCATCAGGTGAACAGACAAAATACGGCAACAGAATCAAGCACCAAACTCATTTCTGCATTAAAATCCAGTCCAATGGAACAATTCAAGTTGAAAACAGACAACGAAAAGTATAAACATTAAAGACTATGAACAGAAACAAGCACTGCAAGAGCTATCTCTTGAATCAAACATGCACAACTGCTGGCATGACATTTGGTCATCAGGCATAAAACACATAGCTAACAAGTGCCACTGACCTTATACACACACACACTATTGTGTACAATTTACATAAACCTGGTCATTAGAAGCAAGTACGGCTAAGTTCTAACTGCAAAATCCCAAATACAACTGTGACTGAATTCAACAATTCTGATTTCTCCCCAAACTTATCACATGGTCTGAGTAGGCTAACAAGAGATGTGACTACTTAAAAACTAAGGAGAGCAAGCATCTGTCCAAAAAAAAAAAAAAAAAAGAGAGAGGGGGAAGGTTAAATACGCCACACACACACACACACACACACACACACACACACACACACACACACACACACACACACACACACACACACAAATGAGAACACCACAATTATGACCACCAAAAGAATCCCACAACTCAACACAGCCACAAAGCCTGACAGAAATGGTCACAAAAGCCCAAATGTACTGAAAATACTCTAAAAATCAATGACTGATTTACCACAAGTATATAGGCCAACCTGGTGTGCTGTGTGCATTAAATAGGCCTGTTCAAGTGTTATAGAAGTAGCTAACTGATAAAAATACAGTCCATGCCAAACCAGGGAGGGACTTGTAAACATTACTGTCATTGTAAACAAACAATAAGCAACAACAAAATATTAACCCCTTCACTGCCAAGATGTCACTTGAAATCAACCAATAAAATTGGGAAATTTGAAACCCTTAAGCATTTTTGTCTTCTTTTTCACACTGGCACATGAAAGGATTTTCATCAAAAATCTTAGCACTCAAAGTAGATGTGTCATAGGACCAAAATATATAATGTTTACAGGCACGTCTGTGCATCTTTCAGCCTGGACATTTTACTGGCTGGGTCAGTGAAGGGGTTAATAAAAAATATAAAAAAAATGACAAAAACAAAACAAACAACAAAAAAGAAAAGAAGATGAGTAAATCGCTTGCTATTTCACACTACAGACCAATACAATTACCAATAATTATAACAAGAAAAACACACCAAACACATTCATGAAAAGAATAATAAAAAGCTTGCCAAAGACATGTAGCACACGAATTCAAAAGACACAAGGTTTCACAAACAAAAAATGTATACAACAAAGAAAGAAAAGAAAAGCAAAACAAACAAAAAAACAGAGAGAGAGAGAGAGACAAGAGAGAGAGAGAAAGAAAGAATACTATCAGTCATTAAACAGGGCCAAAAAGGCAAGTCACACAGATCTACAATCCACACCAAATGAGTTAAGAACAGGTGACAGTCTACATTAAAAACAAACACACCAAGATCAAAACACACAAAAGTTTTAAAATGAACTGCTTTTTGCTGAGACGGGGCAAAGTGAATGTGCACAGGTGAGCTGGGTCATTTAGCTCACAATTTTCAATCCTGTCAACTCTCTCTCTCTCTCTCTCGTGAGGGGCAATGGCCTAAATGAATCCGTATCTCTCTCTCCCCATTCGGTCATGCCAAATACCTGCCTTGCCTGTCCATTTAAGAAAAGTAAAAGCTCTTTTACTCTGTTTAATAGGGTACAATACCTGTCTCTGTTCATTCTGTCAGCCTGTCATGCAACATATCTGTCATGTCATGCAACATAACTGTCATGTCAGGCAAATTATTTCTCTTTCTTTTCCATCCAATTATGTAAAAATTAAAACATTTGTCTCTGTGTACAATATTTATGTCTGTCAATTTAGACATGAAAAATATTTGTTTCTAGCTGTCATCCCTTCATTGATAAATATACATGTCTCTGCCATTTCAGTCATGTAAAATGACTGTCCACAGCTGTCCATTCAGTCATGTAAAATGCCTGTCTACAGCTGTCCACCCAGTCATGTAAAATGCCTGTCTACAGCTGTCCACCCAGTCATGTAAAATGCCTGTCCACAGCTGTCCACCCAGTCATGTAAAATGCCTGTCTACAGCTGTCCACCCAGTCATGTAAAATGCCTGTCTACAGCTGTCCACCCAGTCATGTAAAATGCCTGTCTACAGCTGTCCAGTCATGTAAAATGCCTGTCCACAGCTGTCCACCCAGTCATGTAAAATGCCTGTCTACAGCTGTCCACCCAGTCATGTAAAATGCCTGTCTACAGCTGTCCACCCAGTCATGTAAAATGCCTGTCTACAGCTGTCCACCCAGTCATGTAAAATGACTGTCCACAGCTGTCCACCCAGTCATGTAAAATGACTGTCCACAGCTGTCCATTCAGTCATGTAAAATGACTGTCCACAGCTGTCCATTCAGTCATATAAAATGCCTGTCCGCAGCTGTCCATTCAGTCATGTAAAATGCCTGTCCGCAGCTGTCCATTCAGTCATGTAAAATGCCTGTCTACAGCTGTCCAGTCATGTAAAATGCCTGTCTACAGCTGTCCATTCAGTCATGTAAAATGCCTGTCTACAGCTGTCCATTCAGTCATATAAAATGCCTGTCTACAGCTGTCCAGTCATGTAAAATGCCTGTCCACAGCTGTCCATTCAGTCATGTAAAATGCCTGTCTACAGCTCTCCACCCAGTCATGTAAAATGCCTGTCCACAGCTGTCCATTCAGTCATGTAAATATGTCTTGCTCCATTCAGTCATGTAAAATAGCTGTCCCCAGATGTCCACTCAGTCATGTAAAATATATATCTGTATCCGTTCAATCATGTCTGTCCCTAGATGTTCATTCAGTTGGATAAAATTGGTCTCTGTGTCCATTCAATCATGTAAATATCTGTCTCACAGTTGTGTGAAATATTTTTATCTCTGTCTATTCAGTCATGAGAAATATTTCTCTCCGTCCATTCAGTTGTGTAAAATATTTCTCTCTATGCCCACTCAATCGCAAAAGTATAGATCTCTGTCTATCAAATCATGTCATGAAAAAATTTCACTGTCCGGCTATTCAATCAGGTAAAAATTAAAATATACCTGTACTGTCTCTTCTGTCCATTTAATCATGTAAAAATTAAAATATACTTGTATGTCTCTGTCCATTATGCTGTACTAATGTCAGGATCACTGTACATTCAGTTGTGTAAAAGGTAGGTCTCCCTGGACATTCGATCATGCGTACAAAATCTCTGTCTGTCCAATTTAATCAGGTAAATTTATGTCCATTGGTCCATCCAATCATGTAAATATATCTATCTCTATCTATTCAGTCATGTAACCTATTTCTAATTATTACTCAAAGTAGCAGAATTGTCAAAAAAGAGTTTACTTTTTTTTTAAAACAAAATAAATCTGAAACAGAATGACTGCTAGCGTTCAAAAACAAGATCCCAAAACAAAAAGGGCTTATTTATTATGACACGGACACATTAATTATGTCCATAAATAAGCTTTCTTTTGAACCTTTTTGTGTTCGGATCTTGTCAAAAAAGAGTGTTCGCTGTTTTGTCTGGTCAGCACAAAAAGGATTCAGTTCGAACCGTCTGCATGTTTTGATCTCCCTCGGAAGACTACTACTGACAACACCGAAAAGCTTCATCTCTTTCTCATGCAGAGTGCCAGAGTTGGGATGGGGGTGGGGGGGTGAAACTCAGACCACATCAACAAAACTCCCACGGCAACTTCAGATGGCAGCTCTGGGTTTTTCATCACACAGTCAGCTGTCAGAACACGGAAAGTGTTGGCACCAAATCGACAGCATGTAATTCAGGGGTCGTCCCTATTACAACCCTATGCTTTACCTGCAGGAATGGGAGTATCAATCAAGCCAACCACACAACCATATCGACTTTCCAAATCCAGCCAGAGAAAGTCTCACGGGCTAGTTAAACTGCTGTTACTGTACCATTTGATTTAAAAACAACAACCCCAAAACACAAAGAAACACAGGAGAAAGAAAAGAAAAAAACACAACCCCATAAAGTATCCATGTGGCTTTGCATGAAGTGGCGTGACTTGGTGCGTGGTTGTATGGTGTACACAGAACAGGTCAAGACAGCAGTTTCAGGTGGCACCAGCCATGAAAGAACCAAACAGTGCTGTAAGTACACCACATGGGTGGAAATTCCAAATGCGCCATAAAAAGCAACAGTCGCTTATTTAGAATCACATGTGACAAGAGCGCGGCGAGTCTGCTCGAGAGGGAAAACAGCGCTATGCAACAGCAATCACCACTACCAGCAACATAATTAATAGCTGGACAAATCAGGGTCCTGCGCACTGAGGTCTAACCCACACCTCCTTCCTAGCAGGAGATCATGAAGAGATCTCTCGGAGCCACGACCTGTTGTGACGGTTTTGCTCTCTGCCGTCCCCATCAGTCTTTAGCTGACCTTCCGCAGCGCTTCAGCCTGTGGGCCAAACATGGCGGCCACTCCTTGCGCTTCCCCTGGCAAACACTCTTCGGGACATCCTTACAGGCTGCAATCAGGGCGGTTGTGCAGGTTTTGGGAAGACAAAACTCACTGGCTTTCCAAGAATTGTCAAGAGCCTCTTTCTTTTTAATCGCCCTGATATAAGTGGGTGCAAAACATCAAGTTAGTTACTTTCTTTTTGTGGACCTATTGAAATATATAAAAAAAGAAATGGGGGGGGGGGGGGGGAATACAGGAAGAAAAACACTGTATATATTTAGTTACATCAGACTGAGTCAGGCCTATCTAGATACAGCAAGGCAGGCGTATTATGCTTAAGTCAGGAAAAGTCATATTTTTCAACCAAACTCTTGTGTGTCGGAAGGATGGAAGAGAGAGACAGAGGCACAATCATCACTGTTGCAACACTCTTAGCACCACAATCCCAGCTTTTAAATCCAAGGCCAGGGCTTTTAAGGTCTGTGCCAAATTTGGATTGATTTTTTAACTATTTTTTTAAGGCCTTCTGAGACCTTACTTAAAGAAGAAGTTTTCAGAAGTCAAGGACTTTCAGGCGCTAACTCAAGGACTGCATGGAACCCAGGTGATGACCAGCCTGGAGCCTGGCACCCGCTTCTGGCTGCTGAGTACGAGAGTGATGATGAATCAAACAAACCCTTCGGTGCTTAGCGAAGCCGCCAGGGAGCCAGCCTGAAGCTACGACTAAAGGGCACGTCTCAAACTCCAAACTTACAAAACCCTTCCTCCAGCCACTGTCGCAACTGGTTACGCCACAGGTCTCCGAAACTGACTGACAGCTGCCTGACGGTGTTTCGTTGGTGATCAAATCACAGCACGTTTGTAACAGACAACTTGCTCAAATTATATCAAGCATTTATGACCATCCACATTGCTTGCACCGGCACAAATAAAACCGAAATTGTTTGAATTGAGATGGCACTCATTTTTCACCTCAGATGGCGGATGCACCTCATGATTATGTTTATGCTTCAACCCTGCGCTGCTTTCACAGTCTTGTCAGCACCCAAACCTTTCGGAGGGTGCCGACAGCGTCTGCGGACAGCCACGCGCCAACAAAGAGTGCCTCTTCAGTGGCGTGACCATAATTGGGGCAGAGTGTGGAGGAAGGTGCCGGAAAGGCAGGCTTGGAGTGCGGGTACATTTACGTGGTCATGCAGTGACCGTGCTACAACATCCACCACTCACCAACTTCTCCTTTAAACCTTCTATAGAGCGGGAAGTCTGCAGGCAGGCATGGGAGAGAGAGAAGTGAAAAAAAGGGGGAGGAGAGGGCTGTTAGAGCAACGGCAGCTACGTCGTACAGTCACCAGTCAAGCATCATCCACCTCCCCAGTCAACGTGCCAGATCCGATCCGGATCGGCTCAGAAGCGGGCCTGGTGATTCTTGCACACCGGCTTGCTTCCAAACCAGATCCACTTAGCCCAAACCGGACACAATCAGCCAGAACTGATCAGATCCGGGCTGGTTTTGTATAGTATGACCTGGGCCTTCTTTGACAGAAAGGAACCAAAGTGGATGCAGGAAGTTGGATCCGGCATATTCAATCCGGCCTGATTCTGGCTGTAACCAAGACATTTCTAAATCGGATCCGGCATGTTTACTGGATCGGTTGCAACATTAACCTGTTGGCCTCCAATGGACTGGTACTGGTAGTTCAAGCGTGACATATAAGCTGCAAGATCTGTTCTGAGCAAAACCTCTTCAGCTAAATGGACCATTTGTTGGATCACTCTTTTTTCCTCTTCTTTTTTTCCTTTATTCCTTTTTTCTTCTTTTCTTCAATGTTTTTGTTGCTTTTGTTACTTTATTTTTTTAAATTTCAGTTGTTGCTTTTTTCTTCTTCTTTTTTATGGTGCTTTTTCATTTTTGCTGCTTTTTTTGTTTGTTTTCTTCTTCTTCTTTTTTTGAGTGGAGGTCATACTTGCTATGCTGCAATACACACACGTTATACTGTAAACACACACAGGTTATTCTGTAAATACAAAAATACACACAGGCTATGCTGTATATATAATCTCTAAAAAGAAAACAGGGGGGAAATGGAGAAACAAAGGAGGATAGTTTCCACCAGCTATCCCTAAAGCCCCTGTTTGCTGAAGAATGATTCTGTCTGAAGAATGATTCTGTCTGAAGAATGATTCTGTCTGATTCAACTGAAGACCCCTGGTTTAAAGTTTTTAATGCCAGCAGTTTCCAACCATCCACCAAAACGACAAACAAATGTAGGCATTAAGGCCTCTTCCTTTCTGATCACAGCAAGGGAATCAAAATCAGTCTACAGCAAGGGAATCAAAATCAGTCTAACAAGAAAGACCACAGGTAAGTCCACATGCTCAGAATTAACTCACATATGAGAACCTCAGTCCTGGGGGCTGGGGGGGCTGTGTGGGGGTGGGGGGTGAGATAAGAGAGAATGCCTGACACCTCAAACTAGCCCGCACTATGAACTCTACCTCATTGGGGAAAAAAAAGAAGAAAAAAAAAATGTATATACTCCTACCAAAACACTCAACAGGCCTCAAAATCTACACAGTGGAACCCCCTCTGAGACACAGCGACTACAGTCACCACAGTAATTTGCTGGGTACCAGGACCCAGGATGCAAAAACTAAGATTCCCTCTGATGCAAACCCATAGCATCTGAGCCTGGAGAGGGTCAAAATACACCGCGGTTCATGCCTAAGTTACAGCTGGCAGTCTTCTCTACCTTTCCGGTTCATATTCTGCCTTTCTGGTTCATTCAACTTCATTTTCCCCCATTCCTCTTTCAACATGAAGTGACAACTAAAACAAATAGTGAACTAGACTATGACCTTCATCACAGTTGACTGGATGTTAACTCAATGTTAACACCTGACATCACGGGTCAACAATTCAATCCTAACAACAACAAAACTGTTTAAAAACAACAACTAAACAGCAAAGATTTATTAAAGGGCTGTTGTAATCAGTTTGTCTTCAGCAGAATTCTTCTCTATTAATTTCCATCTGAAGAGGGTTCCAGTGTAATATATATATATATGAAGATATATATATATATAGATATATTCAGACAACCCCACTGTCATACAAAACACGGCTTAAAGCAAACTCAGTTCCCACCCATGCTCCTGCTATTCATGCGCCCGCCAAGCAGACAGTACAAACACAGCAAAGTCAAAAACCCAACACCTATGGACAGGCACACTCTAGCATTAAAAACAAACAAACAAACAGAGAAAGAAAAAAAAAGAAGTCACGTCTGACAGAGGTCAACGATGCTGATCGTTCCTGTGGTTTCACATTATTCTGAGCTCTGAGCTCTGAAAAAAGGGGGAGCTTTGAACTCTGAAAAAGGGGGAGCTCTGGAAGAAAGGGAAAAAAGGGGGGGGGGGGGGCAGCTTTGAGCTCTGAAAAAGGGGAGCTCTGAGCTCTGAAAAAAGGGGCGGAGCTCTGAGCTCTGAAAAAAGGGGAGCTCTGAGCTCTGAAAAAAGGGGGGAGCTCTAAGCTCTGAAAAAAGGGGGAGCTCTGAGGACTGTGCATCTGTGTCAAGATGTTATCTTTCTCACAATTCCGCTAGCTTTATGGAAACATTGATCAGTTGTGGGACAAGTGTAAACAAAGGTCACACCTAGAACAAATAACAGTTGAGTGCTTTGTCACTTTTCCCTCACGCACTTGAGAAAACAGAAGCATCACCATCATTAGTACAGCTTCAAAAGTGCTGGCTTGTCACTATTTGTATAAAAGTCTCCATCAAGTCATTCTGAGATGGTTTTTGTTTCAGTCAAGCTTCCACAAATCTGCATCTGAATGCATTGCAATTCTGATCAAGTAGGGTGCAGTTTAGAACATGCTGCACAATGCCGAGCATCACCTGAATGTAGTGGGATGACTAAGGGATTTTAAAACAAGCTCACATTTTCTCTCAGCCTGTGGGCAGCATGCAGAGCAAAGAAAAACCTAAACTCTTTACTGTAGTGTCATTACTGTCTTTATTGTTACAGTTTCCACCTACTGCCTCTTTTACGTCATTGTGTGCACAAGACAGGACTGAAATGTAATGAGGTGTGGACCAACCTTTACACTGGCGTAGGATGTGGCTACCTTCTCCTCCATAGACTTAAATGTTGGGGAGTTCCTGCACAGACACAGGTACAAAGATGTTAGCTAGGCAACGATCACACCATAAACTGGATGCTGGGATTTCACTTACAGCTACAGACCACCCTGGGAAAGTGATCACAGAACAGAACATGTGTGACTTGAAGCTATCAGACAACACATGTGACTTGGAGCTATCAGAGAACACATGTGACTTGAAGCTATCAGAGAACATGTGTGACTTAAAGCTATCTGAGAACACATGACTTGAAGCTATCAGAGAACATGTGTGACTTGAAGCTGTCAGACAATTTGTGAGATTTGAAGCAATCAGTGACTTGAAGCTACCAGAGAACATGTACGACTTGAAGCTATCAGAGAACATATGTGACTTGAGGCAATCAGAGAGCATGTGTAACTCAAATCTATCAGAGAACATGTGTGACTTGAGACAAATCAGAGAACATGTGTGACTTGAAGCTTTCAGAGAACATGTGTGACTTGAATAAATCAGAGAACATATGTGACTTGAGGCAATCAGAGAACACATGTGACTGGAAGCAATCAGAGAACATGTGTGACTTGAAGCCACCAGAGAACACGTGTGACTGCTTCTACCTCCACTGTCAGTGAGTAACTTTGCTGCAGATTGCTTCGCTTCCTGGTGCTGGGTACATTTGGTCCTTTAACCCTTTCAGCCCTGGAGGCTTTGCTGCTTGTGCAGCCTCTGGTGGTGCTGGGTACATTTGGTCCTTTAACCCTTTCAGCCCTGGAGGCTTTGCTGCTTGTGCAGCCTCTGGTGGTGCTGGGTACATTTGGTCCTTTAACCCTTTCAGCCCTGGAGGCTTTGCTGCTTGTGCAGCCTCTGGTGGTGCTGGGTACATTTGGTCCTTTAACCCTTTCAGCCCTGGAGGCTTTGCTGCTTGTGCAGCCTCTGGTGGTGCTGGGTACATTTGGTCCTTTAACCCTTTCAGCCCTGGAGGTTTTGCTGCTTGTGCAGCCTCTGGTGGTGCTGGGTACATTTGGTCCTTTAACCCTTTCAGCCCTGGAGGCTTTGCTGCTTGTGCAGCCTCTGGTGGTGCTGGGTACATTTGGTCCTTTAACCCTTTCAGCCCTGGAGGCTTTGCTGCTTGTGCAGCCTCTGGTGGTGCTGGGTACATTTGGTCCTTTAACCCTTTCAGCCCTGGAGGTTTTGCTGCTTGTGCAGCCTCTGGTGGTGCTGGGTACATTTGGTCCTTTAACCCTTTCAGCCCTAGAGGCTTTGCTGCTTGTGCAGCCTCTGGTGGTGCTGGGTACATTTGGTCCTTTAACCCTTTCAGCCCTGGAGGCTTTGCTGCTTGTGCAGCCTCTGGTGGTGCTGGGTACATTTGGTCCTTTAACCCTTTCAGCCCTAGAGGTTTTGCTGCTTGTGCAGCCTCTGCCGCCTGGGTGTTTTTAACCTTGCTGCTCAAAAACCACAGCGGTTGTCTTTAGAGCTCATTATCTCCACTTCTACATAAGGTAGAGCTACCAAAATGTGCACACATTATTAAAAATGAACAGGCAACACTGTGCTCAATTTTCAATCAACATAATTCATTCACTATTTTTCAGCAGTCAGTGAAAGGTGAAGAAAGGAGGATATCTGAGATGTTACGTATTCTTAGCATCAAAGAGAGTCTGAAAACTGTTATTTCCACATTATCTTGCCGACTGGCTTCACACACTTGCTCGCTTGTATATGATAAAGAATCAGCAACATCCGGATCAAAATCACAGTTCTTGTCAACACACACCTCAGCTAATACCTCCCCTAGTGTGTAGCATTGGCGCTTGCTCACGATGTTGCAGAAAGTTGTAAAATATGAAGAAATTCAGTGAAATTTCCTCTGATTGTGGCACATGCAAACAGCTGAAGGAAGTGGGTTGAAGAAAGACCTCATTCTTTCATTAGAATGCACAGTGTTATGATTTCTAAAACCACAATCTCGGGCACAGGCAGACAAAACTGTTCAGCGGCGCCTGACTCAGAGTCTGGCATCGGGCAGAATGGGTTAACAGAGCTCATGTCAGCTGCAAATGATCGCCTTTACACTTACAGTCCACTGCCAAGGTGGCACTCAGGTGTATATCTGGGCACATCTGCTTTTGCCAGCTGGCCAAGCTCCTAATGAGAGATGCATGCAGGTCAGTGCAAGGGGCCTTCACTTACTTAAGGTCGCCTAATTTTTTGCTCATGACAGCCCCAACAGAGGAGAAGGCCGATGTCGTCTTTTCCGACGCCGTCTTGACAACGGCGGTGGTCTTCTGATACCTGCACAATACATACAAACTGCATGTTAATGGATTAATCAGAATTTATAACTGCCTTTTGCGGACGTGGCATCACTGAATGCTAAGAGTAAGACTCAACAAACAAGGGAGTTACTTAGCTTTCAAAAGACATCACTCAAACACAGCAACAAAGACCTGAGATGCCTATGGTAACTCTCACCTGGCATGCAGGTAAGTACAAGGTACATAAACGCCACCTGAGGTACATCCAGGAAGCTAAGAGTAAGACAAACTGAAAGGTTATGGGTTTGAATCCCAGTCAGGTAATATTCTCCCCCCCCCCCCCCCCCTCCCCCCACCCCTTTGTCTTATTTTCAGGGCGGTAAGTGAACTGGGTAAAGTGGTGGTGGGCCAGTGTTAGCAGCAGGCCTCACTAAAGCCACGATAGCTCTGAGATCTTCTGAGAAACGTGAAACCAGAGTCATAAGATCCTGAAGAGGAAATTTACTGATGCAGGTTTTTCTGTGTCACCTATGTTATTCTAATTAAAAACACAACTCACACATGTTTTTCTGAGTCACCTATGTTTATCCTAATTAAAAACACAACTCACACAGGGTTTTTTCTGTGTCACCTATGTTATTCTAATTAAAAACACTACTCACACAGGTTTTTCTGTGTCACCTATGTTTATTCTAATTAAAACCCCAGAGAGGGACTGCCAAGTCAGAAGCAAATCAAAGTGTTAGTTCCAGGGTTACAGCATTGCATCAACTTCACAGGGAAAATACACAGACACAGACACAGACACACAGACACACACAGACACACACACACACACACACACACACACACACACACACACACACACACACACACACATATGCAAGACATGAAATTACAATGATGATGTGACACTCACTGTATACCATATTCTACAATTCAACCAAACTGAACACAACCTAAATCCATGTCAGGACTGGTTTTCACTTGACTAAGTCCATAATTCTGGTTCCAAGGCATCACAGCATTGAATGACATGCCTGTTTGGCATGCTAGTAATGATACAGGCAGTATTGTTGCAGATGTCAATACATTAAGCATATATATGGTTCACATTCAAATACATGCACATAATCATCCCAACATTTCATAACTGATTGTAACTATTTAACCCAACAAAGAAAAATTACCAAACAAAACCATATGACAGAAAATAAAAAATATTTATTGTATGTATGAGACTGGCATATCACATTATGTGCATTATGAATAAATGACTCGGTATCTTTGAGAAGAAGCAGAGAGCAAAATGATGACAACAACAACAACAAAACAATTAGAGCATCACTTTGTGTCAGAACCTGTTTCAAGGGCCTGTCAAATGACCCCAAGCCTGTGCTGGACACAAATAGTGCAGATAAGTGATGAATTCACATGATTTCAAACCTCTGATGGATGAACATTTGGCTGATTGCTCCAACTGACTTCAGGAATGGAATTCTCACAAACACAGCGAGCTATGGGCCTGAAATTTGGCCCCCGCAGTGCGAGTCCTTGCACCAAGTCTTTCCACCATAATACTCATTACATCCAAAAATGCAGTTCCACATTTCAGTTGGCTGAATAAAAACTGATCCATAGAAGCCTGAGTTGTGGTTATCAAGTTGACATGTCCGTGACAATGCTGGTTGTCATCATTATTTTGCTTCACAGGTTCTAAACAATATAAATAAATAAATGCTATACAGTGAGAGAGAGAGAGAGAGAGAGAGAGAGAGAGAGAGAGAGAGAGAGAGAGAGAGAGAGAGAGAGAGAGAGAGAGAGAGAGAGAGAGAGAGAGAGAGTGAGTGTGTGTGTGTGTGTGTGGCATGTGTGTGTGTGTGTGTGTGTGTGTGTGTGTGTGTGTGTGTGTGTGTGTGGCACGTGTGTGTATGTGTGTGTGTGTGTGTATGGTGTGTGCATGTGTGCTCTAGATGGGGAAGGGAGTTGGGTGTTTATTAGCACAGTTCTATTAAGCAGTATTGTATAGACACCATGTATCTGACCAGTTACAGTGATTGTCTGACCGGTTTCCGTGAACCACTTTCACCACCTCATGGATGTCACACCGGTTTGAAAAATGTCTAGCACAACCAGGGAACATATTAAGAGTTAATGTCATCTATTCTAAAGGATTAGCATTTCACCCATTTGACAAACTTCCCCATTCAAGTGTTAGAAAGTAAAGGTTAAAGATACATTGAGGCACTTGAACAGGGGCAGTGCGATGATGGAACATTCATACATGCAGACTGACAGAGGGCTTCGCCTGCCCCTTTGGGCATACTGGGAACATGCGTCACATCACCTGACAAACTTCCATACATCCATACACACTGATGGATATGTACGCACAAAAAGATCAGGGCTGCCAATAAATCCCTACATACTGACCGACATACACACATACAGATCAGGGCTGCCAATACATCCATACATACTGACCGACATACACACACAGATCAGGGCTGCCAATACATCCATACATACTGACCGACATACACACACAGATCAGGGCTGCCAATGCATCCATGTGTACAGACCAACATACACATACAGATTAGGGCTGCCAATGCCTGTTCAGTGTTATAGGATTACATGTTCCAGGTCATCTGATAAACTGTCATGCATCCAAGGGTTAACTGTGCAGAAAGGGCTGAACCTGAGGAGACACTGCTCTGCCAGGCTGAAGTACTAGGAGACACACTTGAACAGGGACAGCGACTGCCTCTGAGTGTTCTGCATGCCAGGCACATCAGCTGACAAACATCAACGCCTAAGTGTTGAACATGGAAAGGTTAGAGATGTGCACTGCTTCTTCGGTGTTCAACATGCTAGGCACGTCAGCTGACAAACATCAATGCCTAAGTGTTGAACATAGAAAAGGTTAGAGATGTGCACTGCCTCTTCGGTGTTCAAAATGCTAGGCACATCAGCTGACAAACCTCCATACTGAACATGGAAAGGTTAGAGATGTGCACTGCCTCTTTGGTGTTCAACATGCTAGGCACGTCAGCTGACAAACCTCCATATTGAACATGGAAAAGGTTAAAGATGTGCACTGCCTCTTTGGTGTCCAACATGCTAGGCATGTCAGCTGACAAACCTCCATACTGAACATGGAAAAGGTTAAAGATGTGCACTGCCTCTTCGGTGTTCAACATGCTAGGCATGTCAGCTGACAAACATCAATGCCTAAGTGTTGAACATAGAAAAGGTTAGAAACATGCACTGCCTCTTTGATGTTCAACATGCTAGGCATGTCAGCTGATAAACATCAGTGCCAAAGTGTTGAACATGGAAAAGGTTAGAGATGTGCACTGCCTCTTCGGTGTCCAACATGCTAGGCATGTCAACTGACAAACCTCCATATTGAACATGGAAAAGGTTAGAGATGTGCACTGCCCCTTCAGTGTCCAACATGCTAGGCACGTCAGCTGACAAACCTCCATACTGAACAGGGAAAAGGTTAGAGATGTGCACTGCCCCTTCAGTGTCCAACATGCTAGGCACGTCAGCTGACAAACCTCCATACTGAACAGGGAAAAGGTTAGAGATGTGCACTGCCCCTTCAGTGTCCAACATGCTAGGCACGTCAGCTGACAAACCTCCATACTGAACAGGGAAAAGGTTAGTTTTTCAGAGAAGCGCCTAAGCAGGATGCAGGTGTGCAGTACACATATGACTGCAACTGCCTCCTTGGTGTTCAACATGCAAGGCATATAAACCTCCGTATTGAACATGGAAACAGTTAAAGCACCTGAACAGGATGCGGGCATGCTGCACACAAGGGCTGCAACTGCCTCTTTGGTGTTCAACATGCCAGCACATAAACCTCTGTGTTAGTCTTTGAAAGATGGTTAGTCTTTCAGAGAAGCGCCTGAACAGGACGCGGTCATGCAGTACACATAGAGCTACAACTGCCTCTTCAGTGTTCAACATGCTAGGCACATAGACCTCCGTGTTGAACATGGAAACGGTTAGTCTTTCAGAGAAGCGCCTTGCAGGGGACACAGAGCTGCACCTGCGTGTTTCTGTTTGACGTTAAACATGCCGGACACCGATTCACAAAGAGGGTTCACAAACACACTGGCAGGCAGTAGTGAGAAAGAGGGTCCACTGCACAAGCGCACACACCTACACTGCTGACAACAGCTACTTACGCCGACGTATGAACGAGTTTTTCGTTCCAATCATGAAGCGTCTCATTGGTCTTTTGATACCTGGAAAAGACCACTGGGCTACATTTGCCTGCACGCACATTTGCCCACTAGCGAAGATGCTCAAACGGCTCACATGCTCATGGGAGTGCTGCATGTCAAGTTCATACTTCAAACAAAGAAAAGGCTGCATTTGGAGACTGCAGATTTTCTTCTCTGCAACTCTTGTCCTGAAAGTTACCCTTGGTATTAGGTTCAGAATATGTTCCTTTTGTTTGTTTCACAACTTGATTTACTGCCGTTGTTCAATTTCCGTAGCATTTGCCCAAGCTTCACAGCACAGGTTTGCTGCTACTGCTGTCATTTGTGTGTGTGTGTGTGTGTGTGTGTGTGTGTGTGTGTGTGTGTGTGTGTGTGTGTGTGTGTGTACACGTGTGTGTGTGTGTGTGTGTGTGTGTGTGTGTGTGTGTGTGTGTGTGTGTGTGTGTGTGTGTGTGTGTTTTTGTCCATTGCACAACTGTTCTGGAACACTGCCTACAGCAGACATTTAAGACAAGTAATAAGAAAAGTAGTACTTATTCTAATAAGAGCTTTTTCAAAAAAACAAAAAACTTCAAAGACAACAGCTCACACACTATCATCAAAGAAGTACAAAAACCTTATGTAAAAGATTTTCTAATATAATAAACTTTTTTCTTTTTCTTTTTTCTTTTCTTTTTCAACTTGCTGCAAAAGCTGAGGTTGACAAAAGTCCAATACAACTTTCAGCTACAACAGCATTATGAACGTGTCTGCCTGTCTCTTTGATTTAACGTCTCTCCGCCTGAGCTCAGTGGTTCATCCAGAACTGAATGAGATGCTGCGTACATGTGCAACTGTATTTCTGCAAGTCCCCCCACCATTCAGACAGCAGCTTACTGATTTCAGCTGATGCTGCACATAGTGTATGGTTTGATGTCTGCCAAAGCAAAAAAGATTAACGATGGGTTCTAATACCTGACACACTGGAATCAGGTTCAACACCAAAGACCCTGAAGAAAGAGATGCTACAAAATCTCAACAAGCAAGCAGCCCTTGAACAGACTGTGCTGCAAGGTTAGCGGATCTGACAATGCTCTTACAAGCGTCTCCAACAAGTGCTGCAAGTTTAGCAGATCTGACAATGCTCTTACAAGTATCCTCAACAATCTCCTGAATCAAAGCCACACAGCCCTGACCTACAGCTTCAATGACAGCCCTGGGCTTGACACTGGCACCACTCTCAAACAGAATACACCAATGACAGCCCTGGGCTTGACACTGGTACTGTCCTCAAACAGAATACACCGATGACAGCCCTGGGCTTGACACTGGCACCGCCCTCAAACAGAATACACCAATGACAGCCCTGGGCTTGACACTGGCACCGCCCTCGAACAGAATGCACCAATGACAACCCTGGGCTTGACACTGGCACCTCCCTCAAACAGAATACACCAATGACAGCCCTGGGCTTGACACCAGTGACAGCTCTAGGCTTGACACCGCCACCACCCTCAGACAGAATACGCCACTGACAGCCCTGGGCGTGACACTGGCACCACCCTCAAACAGAATACACCAATGACAGCCCTGGGCTTGACACTGGCACTGCCCTCAAACAGAATACACCAATGACAGCCCTTCGCTTGACACTGGCACCGCCCTCAAACAGAATACACCGATGACAGCCCTGGGCTTGACACTGGCACTGCCCTCAAACAGAATACACCAATGACAACCCCAGGCTTGACACTGTCACTGGCACCACCCTCAAACAGAATACACCAATGACAGCCCTGGGCTAGACACTGGCACCGCCCTCCTGGGCTTGACATTGGCACCACCCTCAAACAGAATGCACCAACCAGTCCCTCACCCCCACCCCCACCCACCAAGGACTGAAAAAGGCCAGAGTGGGCTAGCTACCTGCCTCAATAAATGATACAAGCCCCCAGCGCCATCCCATGGCAACTTCGTAGGTGTTGCTGTCACGTAGTGGTCTGTGTACTTATGTCATGCTTATCTGTGTTTGTATACCATCATGCAGACTAGCTAGGACAAGTTGTAAATAACAGTGATTGCCTAAAGCCTCATGTCTTGTTTACAAAATTACTGAATCTCACTGTCTCCTTCTCCGTCTATGACTCTGTCTCTCTCTCTGTTTCTGTAAATTTTTGTTGTTGATAAGATGTATTTTAGTTTGCCACAATTATTTGTATTCTTGTTTGATGTATTGAGTGTTGCTGTGTTTGTCATCAGGGACAGATTTGTAAAAAAAAAAAAAAAGGCAACTTGTGCTTAAATCTTTATCCTTGTGTAAAAATGTATTATCTTCTGTCTGTCTCTCTTTATCTCTATCTCTGTCTCAGAAACCCCTCAAAACACTGACTCTTAACAGTCTGAACTGACAGTATTAGACCTCACCTCGAGTGTAATGCAAAGAAGGAAAATCAAACCTAACTGCTGGTTCAGGACCGGCATGACCGAGTTAAGACCAATGGTCATAAATGATTGTGATACTATATATTAATCTGTTGCATGTAATCAAAGTCATTCTGCACCTGAAGAAGCAGAACAACAACAAAAAGATGCAGCTATAAATTTAGAAAAGCAAGCAGTTATAAACTCGGTGGGAGATTAAAAACATTAAAAAACCACAAGGGAGTTAACCAGTGCCCAAAAGATGTCACACAAACACAGCAGCAAAGACCCGAGTCACTTACAGTAACTTTCACCTGGCATGCAATAACTACAAGGTACATAACTCCACCAGAGGTACCTCCCCATCAGTGGGGAAAAGCTGTTGTAAATTGTGACATTTAAGAAGCCAGACACCAGAAGCAGATATCCCCAACACGCAAGCAGTTTGATTACACCGATGTAATATAATGAAGACCTGTAGTCAACATACACACACTTTCGAGTTTGACACTAAAACCAAATTGGGCCCCCCCCCCCCCCCCCCAAAAAAAAATCTTCCTAACCAAGGCCAACTAAAGGGGACCTGAAGGAAGCCAGAATTTTATACCTATTGCAGGTTCCACTTTTTAAACTAAAAACAAAATCCATTTCAGATAATTACGGGCAGCAACAAAAACATGAAGCTGATTCAGTTTTGTGCCTGATGTCCTATCTTTTCATCTCACGTGTATATATTCTTCTTCTTTTTTGCAGAAAGGGTGGTGAGGTAGTTAACTGATTTAAGCTCAAATAATTACAGTCAGCAACAAAAAAACAAAACCAATTCCCTTTTGCACCTGCTCTTTTCTTTCCATCTAACTAAAAATATTTGTTTATTTGGCATCCACCCACCCTTTCCTCCACCTCCAGAAAGGGTAGGGTGATGGGGTATTTTGTTCCTCTGTTTCTTGGCTCTTTTATTTCTTATTTTAAGAGGATATCCTGGAATAAAACAAATATAACCATACCATAAACACATCTTTTTGTAAACCAAACGTGCATGTACAATTTTTTTTAAATTCATAGACAACAACAACACATCTACATATCAACAACAGCAAACTAAAACACCAGAATGAACGGCAGTGAAAGCGATAACAAACTAACCAAACCCAGGTGCGACAACACAGAGGAGTCTTAGTAACACCAACAGCCACCGTTTGGCGACAAGTACGTACGTCGTGGACTCCTTGATCTGGTTGATGCCCGTCTGCAGGTCCTGTTTGAACTCCTTAAACGGCGTGATTCCCAGATTGCGCTTCAGCTCGGTGGCTCGGCGCACCTTGCTCCCCAGCACCTGCCGCAGCATCGTGATCTCACCTTCCACCTGTCAACAAGAGGCATCTGTCAGCTCAGTGATAATCAACAGGTAATGGCAACAGCAGTGAGCACTTCAAACACTTCCTTCTCTCTCTCTCTCTCTGCATGTACATGTACATAAATGTGTTTTTGTGCATGCATGTGCATTTGTGCACGCGCGCATGTGTGTGCATGCGCGCGCATGTGTGTGCATGCGCGCTTGCATGTGCATGCATGCGTGTGCGTATGTGCGTGCATGCGTGTATCTGTGTGTGATGCCTGTGTGTGTGAGAGTATGTGTTTCTGTGTATATGCACTCGTAAGAGAGAGACAGAGGGACAGAGATGGAGGCAAAGAGAGAGAGAGGGGTGGGTATGGGTGTGTGAATACATATGTGCATGTCTGTGAGCATGTATGCACGTGCATGCATGCATATATATGTGTATGTGTGTGTGTGCATGCAGGAGTATGTGCATGCAGGTGTGTGTGCATGTGTGTGTGTGCGTGTGCGTGTGTGCGTGCGCGCGCAAGTGCGTGTGTGTGCGTGCATGCGTGTGCATGCATGTGCACACACATGCATGCATGCCTGTGTGCACATGGGTGTGGGTGTTTGTACACATGCATACACAGTGTGAGTATGCAAGCAGACCCCCACGGACACATGTGGTTCAGCATGCAAACAAGTGCCTTTGTGCATTTCACACTCCCTGTTTCTTTAACTGAGAGATCTACTCAGCTGAACATGAACAAAAACAAACCTGTATACGTTGCCTTGTGCTTTTTGAAGGGCAGCTAATGCCCTCTTCAAACTTCCCATTCAGTGCCACCTCCCAACAGTCCCATTTCAGGACAATGTGGGTGCAGGAATCACTCAGTGGTTAGAGCCCCAGACCTATGGTTGAAAGGTTGCAGGTTCAAGTCCCAGCAAGAGCAGTGGGAAAAGTTTCTTTGCCATGGTCAACTTTCTGCGCTGACTCTTGCTTTGGTATTCATCCAACCCCCATGTTACCGTAGTAGCATGTAACAGATCCTGATTATTCTGCTAGAAGTGTTGGTGTTGGTGAAACTAAAAAACAAGCTATAGAAAGCAGTGGTCATGCACTCGTCCACCCAGAACCAATGCCCGGAAATGTCAAACCCCACCCTGTCCATCCACCCAGAACCAATGCCTGCAGATGTCAAACCCCACTCTGTCCATCCACCCAGAACCAATGCCTGCAGATGTCAAACCCCACCCTGTCCATCCACCCAGAACCAATGCCTGCAGATGTCAAACCCCACTCTGTCCATCCACCCAGAACCAATGCTGCAGATGTCAAACCCCACTCTGTCCATCCACCTGGAACCAATGCCTGCAGGATCCCAAACCCCACCCTGTCCATCCACCCAGAACCAATGCCCGGAAATGTCAAACCCCACTCTGTCCATCCACCCAGAACCAATGCCTGCAGATGTCAAACCCCACCCTGTCCATCCACCCAGAACCAATGCCTGCAGATGTCAAACCCCACTCTGTCCATCCACCAGAACCAATGCTGCAGATGTCAAACCCCACCCTGTCCATCCACCCAGAACCAATGCCCGGAAATGTCAAACCCCACTCTGTCCATCCACCCAGAACCAATGCCTGCAGATGTCAAACCCCACTCTGTCCATCCACCCAGAACCAATGCCCGGAAATGTCAAACCCCACTCTGTCCATCCACCCAGAACAATGCCCGGAAATGTCAAACCCCACTCTGTCCATCCACCCAGAACCAATGCCCGGAAATGTCAAACCCCACTCTGTCCATCCACCTGGAACCAATGCCTGGAGAACCCAAACCCCACCCTGTCCATCCACCCAGAACCAATGCCTGGAGATCCCAAACCCCACCCTGTCCATCCACCCGGAACAGACCTTTTCCAGCTCCCTCGACCATTCCCTGATCTGACGCTCCCTCTCCTCCGGATCCATGGACATGGGCACAGCATCCCCAGCAGAGGCGCTGTCCTCAAACCCTGGAGATGTGGGGCTGGACAGGTTGTCATAGCTGTGCTCCTCTGAAACACCACATCATCAGTTGATCAGCCAATCAGTCAATCCACCATTTGTTCATCTCTGGGATGGGGGTGGAGGGGGGTGGGGGTGGGACAGGTTGTCATAGCTGTGCTCCTCTGAAACACCACATCATCTGTTGATCAGCCAATCAGTCAATCCACCATTTGTTCATCTCTGGGATGGGGGTGGAGGGGGGTGGGGGTGGGACAGGTTGTCATAGCTGTGCTCCTCTGAAACACCACATCATCTGTTGATC
>OY757556.1:3796612-3824161 GCA_963584105.1 Alviniconcha strummeri
ACCACATCATCAGTTGATCAGTCATAGCTGTGCTCTTCTGAAACATGACATCATCAGTTGATCAGTCATAGATGTCACACCACATCATCAGTTGATCAGACAGTCATAGCTGTGCTCCTCTGAAACCGGACATAATCAGATGATCAGTCATACATGTGCTCCTCTGTAACACCACATCATCAGTTGATCAGTCACAGCTGTGCTCTTCTGAAACATGACGTAATCAGTTGATCAGTCATAGATGTGCTCCTATGTAACACCACATCATCAGCTGATCAGCCAGTCATAGCTGTTCTCCTCTGAAATGCAACATCATCAGTTGATCAGCCAGGCTTTGCTGTGCTCTTCTGAAACATGACATAATCAGTTGATCAGTCATAGATGTACTACTCTGTAACACCACATCATCAGTTGATCAGGGTCATAGCTGTGCTCCTCTGAAATATGACATAATCAGTTGATCAGAGTCATACATGTGCTCCTCTGTAACACCACATCATCAGTTGATCAGCCAGTCAAAGCTGTGCTCTTCTGAAACAAGCAGACATCATCAGTTGATCAGTCGTAGCTGTGCTCTTTTAAAACATGACATCATCAGCTGATCAGACAGTCATACCTGTGCTCTTTTAAAACACGACATCACCAGCTGATCAGACAACCTGCGGTCTTTTAAAACATGACATCATCAGTTGGTCAGACAGTCATAGCTGTCCTCTTTTAAAACAACATCATCAGTTGATCAGTCAGTCATACCTGTGCTCTTTTGAAACAAGCAGACATCATCAGTTGATCAGACAGCAGTACTCGCAGCTGAGCTCTTTTGAAACATGGCCTCATCAGCTGATCAACCAATCAGACAACTTCCACCATTTGCTCGTTCTACCAACCAATCAGTCTGTCTACAGCCTACAGCTGTCAGCCAGTCCACATCCATTTGTCCACCCATTCCCATCAAATTCACTTCGCTACCCACCACCACTGCATCATGCTGTTGCTGTTTAGCTGTTGTTGATGCGTCCGTTCTGTCTCAATCACAGTGTCATTGCCCTGGTGCGGCTCTGTGCAGCTGACAGGGTGCTAAAATCCAACTACTAACTAATAATGTCTTCTTCTTTTTTTTAATGCATTTATTTCTTAGCTATGTATTGAGCCTGATATGTGAAGCTGTACTGTGCTTGGAGCTCGTTTTTGCAGAACTGGGACAGGTGCATTATAAATAAAATTTATTATTATTATTAACATTCAGCCCTAAACTATTATCCTAAACTATCCCATCTGTCAGCGCAACTCATGAAACCATTGACTCGTGAGGTTTAAGACTGATTTGGAAGTTTGCAAACAACTGAGCTGACAACAGCAACAGTCCAACACCACAGTACAAAATTAAATGCAGGTCCTGCCTGGCTTTTTTTGTTTTTTAAACCCATCTCCCTGTCCCAATGCCTCCCCTCCCCTTTACTCTCCCTTCAATATGACACAGTACATGCACAGACTGAATGGCGAACGACAGTGAATCACAACAAACTGGAATTTCAATGCAAGCCTTCACCATAGCCATGATTGATAAGTAAGGCATTACTTAGCCACATGTCACAGTAAAGACACGTCCTCAAAGGTCAAACTTCTGATAAGCAAATAGGGATTTAGATTATTATTTTTAAATCCTCTTCTCCCCATCCACCCACCACTTTTTTCCTTTTCTTTCTTTCTCCCCCCCCCCTTTCATTGTTGGGAATGTTCCTTGATCAAATCACATCTCAACAACAACAAAAAAAATTAAAAAAATCTTTAGGTTTCACATTCATGAAATGCAGCGGATCCACACACTGTCTAATCTTCAACACAGTGCATCAGAGTTAGATTAAACAAAAAATAAAAAAAACTTTTATTTTTTTTCCCCCTCTCCATGCAGGCACAGTAAAAACCTGCTGTGTGTGCATTTTTTTGTATTTTTTGTTTTTTAAATTCCATGGCTATACTGATTGGACCAGTTAGGCTTTTGTGGTTTAGATCTCCTTTCACTCGTTAAAGGAGGTGAACCACTGCGTGCTTGCCCAAGGTTCGAATATACTTAGTGCCTGTATGGGAATATGAAGAGCGTAAAGATTTCAGAAAAAAGTAACACTGAAAGTGAAAGAGATTAGAGGTCTCTAAGAGGGCTTTCTATGTCTTAAAAAACAAAACAAAAAAACAAGTACCTTGAATATTAAACTTAAAGGGCCAAAGAATATAATTAAAAACCAGCCAGTCACTTTGAGGCTGAACAAAATGGTTCATCTAAGTGCATCTAAACACAGTGGGTTTCCTGTGACCCCACGGTAGTCTGCAAATAAAAGGAGCAAGCGAGTGAGCGAGAGAGAGAGAGAGAGAAAGAGATGTGTCACCAGTCTCAGTCTCCTGACACATTAGCCACCAGTCAAGGAAGAAGAAGGTTAGCCATTTCACAGGCACACAGTTCACAGGCACACAGTTTGACTTCATTGTAACACAACAATGGACACATGCACTGATACATAACCTAAGGGAACATTAACAAATCACACCATCTTCACACAAAACACGCTCCTCCTCCACCAGCGCACAGTCTGATCTCACTGTCAGACAACAATGGACACATGCACTGATACAGAACTTAAGTAAGCAAACATTAACAAATCGCACCATCTTCACATGAAACGTGCTCCTCCTCATCGGAGAGAGAAGCTGCATGCACCAACTGCAGATAACGCTTGTGGTTGTCTGACGTCACCAGCTCTGACAAATCTGCCAGAGGAACACCGTCTTTGTCGCGCTCACTGTTCAGCGGATCTGTGTTCATGTTCACATCCTTGTTCACACCCGCATCGGTTTTGGCTCGGCTCTTTTTCACTGGTTTCACTCCAGACATTCTGTGCACTTGGTTGGTACTAGCATGTCCTGCTTCTCAAAGTGTGGCCATTTTGTCAACTAACTGATAAGAACCCAGCCTTTAGAGCAGATCTGTCTGGCACGTGTATATATACAGACCTGTCTGGAATACGTATATATCTATGCTATCTTTGATTGTGAAACTGTCTCCTGATTCCTATGCCTATGTCACCATTTTCCCCACTGTGAGAAGACAAAAACAACAGCTGCTCATCACACTCACAGTTACATAATTGTATAATTTACAGCCATAAAACAAACCTGATGTAATCATTTTCAGACCACCAGTTTGATCAAACATTAGAAGAGTGTATGTATGCAGGATACTCTCCTTCTTCTGTATGGCATCCATCTTCAACGTTTCAAAGATTCTAACACTTTCAGTGCATGCTGGGTTATTTTGGTGTTTCCATAATCTACCAAACCTAACAGGGACTACAGGATCTTTAATATGTGTATGTGACCATTTTGCTGAACTTTTTTTTAAATATGTTTTTTTACACAAGAATGGGGGCGGGGGTGCATTTGGACTGAGACACACGTTCTACTGAGAACTGCAGAAGAACGATTCCTGTGACATCAAATCCAATACTGCCAGTCCCCTGGTGCCACCAGGCCATGAGAGATAAGGCTCAGGTTAAGCGACTAACAGGTGAATCACTCTGACAGGAACAATTATCAGCTGCACTAAACCTAAAGGGAAGTCTGTAGCCCTGTCATGTTTTCTGTTCTGTGCTGCTGTCTTCATCAGTCTCAAGTCTCTGTTTGCTGCCTGTTTTAAGCTGTGTAAATTATTAAGCTTGTATAGTCAGAATGCTCCTGTGTGTGTGTGTGTGTGTGTGTGTGTGTGTGTGTGTGTGTGTGTGTGTGTGTGTGTGTGTGTGTGTGTGTGTGTGTGTGTGCTTAGAATAGTCTGTATGGACAAGATCTGGTGCTTTATAAATACTTTTATTATTGTTATTATTTTTGTTATTTAAATCATATGACAGACTGTCACTGCACATTTTGACAAACCTCTTCTATTATTCCACATATTTCCCAGTCACCTTTAAAATATCAGCTGTTTTCCACCCTATAACCATCGAGCATACCCTCTTCTCCCCTTCCCACCCTCTCCAAAAAAACAAAAACAAAACAAAAAAAAGTTTCACCCTCAGCCCATCAAAACAAATACAAACAAAACCAGCAATTCAAAAGTTCACCAACAGGAAGATAAAAATCACTTCTGATTTTGAAACTAAAACTACCTTTAAATTTTACTATTCGTAAGTGCGACTAATAATTATGTTTCTTATCATCATTGCCCAAACTGTATCATGATAACCAGAGCTATAAAAGTGACTGCTGATACTTTCTGGTAATTGTCACCTTCCTGTTTTATCATCCCTATTTATTTAATTATCTGGAAATATCAACTTAAAAAGTAAAATTTCACTTTTCATATAACTATATCAGACATGTTGTACAAGATATATATGCATAAATTACTGTAGTAGCAGTACAGAATTCAATCAACTAACATTGTAAAGTCTCATAATATAATATTATGTTTCGGTGGATTAAAAACAACAACACTCAACAAGAGCAGTCCTAATTACTGTTGACACAATCTGTTTATTACTATCATTAGTGGACTGATAGCTGGTTCTTGGATTTTAACTTCCCATCCACCACACAGGGTCACCTCAGGCTCAGTACACTGATAGAAATCTGTGCAATACACTCACCTACATATTATTGTTAAACAATGTATATATTGTATTACTGCACTACTGCTCTTACTTGGCATCACAGACCAGAACATACTTTTCATGACTAATGTGCTGTGACAGGAATGCTAACGGCAAACAACGAACTGACAAGATAGCAGCCTGTAGCTGTACACTTGCACTGTTATTTTAATTCATACTTAAACTAAGCTGGGAGAATCTGTGTGCACAGATCATAGACGCCTCTTACCGCCAGCTGCTCTGGTTAGACCGGATACAGTTTCATTCACACTGGAAATGTATTGACTTAATGTTGTTGGTGAAGTCCTTCCCCAACTGGAAGGTGTAACTTGGCAGGGTCTGACTGACAACACACACTGCAAACTTTTACCTGCCAGTAAGATATGTATCTGCTGTCAGTGAGATACGGATCTGGTGGGATTTTATGCCTTGAAGTCTGTGGTAACACTGAACAAATTATTCCACAAACCCTGACAACCCATGTACGGTGATAGCTGCAATGGCTAGAGATATGTACACATGTACCGTTAAAGTATAAAATGTGTTATCCGGGACATCAGACGCAATTGATCCACACTAGTACAGTATCTGAATCAGCACAATGGCTGTTCTCATCAATGGAGGCAGAGCTCTGTGAGTTGTGATGCACAGTTTTTGGAAGCCAATCTGTAACTGTTTAGGTGAAATAAGCAGGTGAGAAATCACTCTTTTATTCATGTTAGATTGTGTATAAAACACTGTATCATTCCTATCAACACTAAGTTTCTCAGTCCTTTTTAGCTTTACGCCAAAGCTGTGGTGTAAAATTACGTATCAAACTGGTATCTCATTTCCTTTTTCTTTTTTTTAATCTGCTGTTCAACATCACAACATTTAATGATGATCGCAACACTCAGCCACCTTTTAATCTCAACAGTTATACATTCACAAGGAACTCAGGTGCCACACATGAATCTGAACACTTTCAGTCATCCAGAGCTTGAAACACATATCATAATTTCCACAGAAAGAAACAGCATGGGTTCGGGTAATTAAACACACCAGTCAGGTGTCTTAAGTGTCTCCTTTTCAGCGGCAGTGGTGGCCTTTTCTGTCAGAGGTGAAACACAGCGAAGCCCCTGAAGCCCCTCTGCCCAACACAGGAGTAAGGCCTTTTCCTGACTAATCAATAAAGTCCCAAGCTGCCCAGCTGGCAAAATCAAACATGCATGAAGTGCAGCCCTGCCTCACATTCTCAGACTCAAATTTCCTCCCCACCAATCACTCCTGTGCACACTTATCCACGCATTTTCAACACAACCTCCCTCTTGACTGCATAATCCAAGCAGTAGGCAGGTAACTGAGGGCAGGAGATTTTTTCCTTTTCCTTTTGTAGATCAGACTTAAACAAGTGGCTCAGGAAGGCAGGGAGCAGAGGGAGGGCCCAGAGCTGCCTAAGTTAGGTTGACACGTTTCAATAAACAGAGAGGGCGAGGACGCACGGCCCCATGCAAGAAGCCCCGACTGGAGCCCCTGTGGCTGTACCACCTCAGTGAGTGGGTTTTACAGTGTGTGTGTGTGTGTGTGTGTGTGTGTGTGTGTGTGTGTGTGTGTGTGTGTGTGTGTGTGTGTGTGTAACCTGTCCCTGTGTCCACGTGGGCTCAACGTCCATGTGGGCTCAACGCTGGCTGCTACTCCACTCACTGACACAGATAGGTCGCCTGATTCTTGGGCCATATTAAGCCCCTGCAGCTAAGAAGAAAAGCTCACAACTGATTGTAACTGATTACTGTCTTTCAAAGTGTTAGTACACAATAGTAGACTATAAAGCAGCAAGCATCAGAACTGTTGATAGAGCATGTGACACACTGACAGTTTTTGCTTTTTCATTATTATTATCCTTATCATTTACTTTCATTTCAATTTTGTCCGACTTAAAAAACAAACAAAAAATGAAATCGAGCTGTATTAAATGACATCTGATATGCAACCAGTAATACTAAAATCTTCTGTTAAGCCTTTGATGTTTTCTGCAGCATTACACTGATCTTCAGGTGCAAAACAAGTTGAAGTCATGATCTGTCTCAGCCAAAGCACTTCAGAAAACAAAAACAAACCAATACCAGGAACTAATCAACCAAACTTTTGCTTTGAATTTCACAAGCTGTTCTGAGATAATAAACCAGGCTGAACCATAACTGATGAGTGACTGTACAGTCCACAAAACATATTTTTCTAATCAGTCTGTATCTCTATCAGCTAGTGTGTGTGTGTGTGTGTGTGTGTGTGTGTGTGTGTGTGTGTGTGTGTGTGTGTGTGTGTGTGTGTGTGTGTGTGTGTGTGTGTGTGTATCCATGCACTTATCTGTTCAACTATTGTGATGCATGCAGTCAGTGAGTCATCATACCACTACTGTACCTAACAGTACACTTATACCCAACTTTTTTTTTTTTTTTTTTTATAATTTGGGTACACGTAAAAAAAAATTGGTGTCCCTTGTGCGTTTCTTTTTTGTTTTAATATGCCACCTGATTTTAACATTAATTACCCCACAAATGCACAAAGCATGCACATGATCTGGAAAGCGCTCACCTAAATAACTCCATTAATTACTCTCTGGTGCAGTTATAACCAGTTATCTCCCTTTAAAAGCGTACGGGTTCACTTTTTACATTACAAGATTATTACAAGAACCTTATGACTTTTAATGAAGTCCTTAATGTTTTTAAAGTGCCTTTATGTCAATCACTCTGGCTTGTGCCACTAATAAAACTCTGACCTTTCCAAGTTCAGTTCCTTCACTACTTGTAAGCCTGATCCCTAATCTGATTTTTAATGGCTGCCCAACACATATAATTATGTACATATCACATATAATTATATGTACATATCACATATAATTATGTACATATCACATATAATTATATGTACATATCACATATAATTATGTACACATCACATATAATTATGTAGATATGAGATACTCATTTAGCACATACATTTGAATCTAGCAAGGGCATAAAATGTTCTTAAGTGGATTTCCTTTCTTTTTCTGTCTTGACTTCCTGTTTCAAACTTTTTCTTTTTTCTTTCTTGTTTTTGTTATGTTTTGTTTGTTTTTTGAGTTTTGTTTGTTTGCTTGTTTTCCCCCCTTAGTGAGCAAATAGCTTTCAAAGACTAAAATGTTCCCAAGTAGACTCCCTTTTATTATTCTTTCTCCTTGACTTCCTCTCTTGAAATGTTTTTCTCCCCTGTTCTTCTTGATCCTCGATATTAATATCTTTTAACTTTTTCTTATTCCTATTGATCAAACAGCTTTTGAGGACTATCACTTACCCTGTTGCTGTGAAAAGTACACAGACACAAACTCCCCCCCCCCCACCCTCCACCCCATCTCATTTACTAGTATTGTTCATTGTTCACAAACTCATAACCCCTTTGTAACAGGCCACAGGCCCATACACAAATACAAACTTGACTTGACTCCCTCCATACCTCTCTCAAAAAAATATACTACTAGCACAAAAAAATATGTAGTACATGTCAGTTATACATAATACAAATGCATAGCTGAAGCAGCTTCTATATCTTTTCAGGCCATCTGGGCAGCCAATTTCAATTTTGGCTAGTGCAGCAAGCAGGTTGGTAGGCTGCTTGGATGACCACTTTCATCTTGCCAGTTTGTTTGTCACAAAGTAAATAACTTCTGCCCTAACCACTGCAGACAAGCACAATAACATAACAAAATTACAAATAACGCTTTCACTGATTCCTACGTCAATCTGTGTGTGAATAATCAAAACAAATGAGGTCATATCAAAAGGCAGAGGTGATGATGGCAGTCCCTATAAAGTTTACATAATTATTTCTGATCTGCTGTTCCTGTTTTGCTTCCAGCTCATACACTGGTCTGTGCTGACCGCAAGTGACCCACTTATGAATGTCACCACTGAGACTTACACAACATGCTACATGACTGTCCCTTATTCACAAGGGTGGTGCAGTGTGTGGAAGCACTATTAATTAAGCACCATACTGTTGTCTCCACCACCACCCCCTCACCCCAATGAGTTGCTGATGGAAGGCACATATAAAAAAAATGTCATTAGGCACGTCTTTTTCTACCTCACAGTTTGTCGTTGTTGTTATTGTTGTTGTTGGTGGTGGTGGTGGTGTGTGGTGGTGTGGTGTGTGTGTGTGTGTGTGTGTGTGTGTGTGTGTGTGTGTGTGTGTGTGTGTGTGTGTGTGTGTGTGTGTGTGTGTGTGCTGATGTTGCTATTGTAAAGCCTTCTGGGCTGTCACCTTATGTCTGGAAGATGGTCACTAGTGTGCAAATCTCTCTTTATTATTATTATGATTATTATTATTACAACAGTTATCAGGCCATTCACTTTTGGAATCTACTCATCTACTTCTCATATAAATCAATACAAAAGCTTCTCTTTTTTTTCTGTGTTCTTTCAGCTTACATTAATCATTATTCTTAAAAAAATAAAAGTTTTAAGACTAATAATATCACATCAGCTAAATTAATATGTAAAAATGGTCATCTTCAGCTTAGCTCAGTCCCCTGCATCTGCTTCAACCTCACCTCCTTCTGACACGGTGACAGCGGTCCCAAGTGTACATTCTTATTTATACCACTGACTAAAGTCTATCACCTTCATACATTTCTTCCGCCTGGACCGGAGTAGACGGAACCAAAATTAACTTAACGAGTTCACAGCTATGCCAGCTGCTCACCATTATCTGCACAATCTCACAGGCAAATGACCAGACCCAAATCAGATTTAGGTCAACAGAACATTTCCACAGATTTGTTTGCACTCGGTATTACCACTGGCAAATGGAGTCTTGATAAAGGAGTCAGACTGATACACCTGTCTGCAACTTATCTCTGACATCCACGATGCAAATGAGGGCATGTTTACAACAGCTAACATCCACCCCCAAAATGACCATGTTTGATTCCAACAAGTTACAACAGAAATTCAAGCAGTGGCTTAAGCTCAAAGGCACTGACAATAAAGAGTGTCAGTCTATTATTTAAGATTAAACTGCATAGTTAGCATGCCTGTCAACCCATGCAGTTTACTGGTATAAAATACTGAAAAACTGTCGAACGAGCAGCTGACACACGCCATCGCCAAATGCACACTAACTGGCCTAGTGCAACAGGCTAAGAAACCTTGTTGGAAGTGAGATCTGAAGTTGTGCATGTGAATTTTGCACATTGCTTCTTCCTTACACTGCCCCATGGGCTGGGTGAAATTCAAAATGCCACTGCCACCAGCGAAACACACACACACACACACACACACACACACACACACACACACACACACACACACACACACACACACAAAAAAAACGGCCTGCATAAGGGAAATACAGGTTCACAAACTGTGGACAAAGGTTTACTCCCAAAAGGGATTGACAGCTATGAGTTAGTAACTGGATTTTAACATCCTGTCAACTGCACAAGGTCACCTCTGGACAATCGAACTCCGTCAAAAGCAAATGCACATTTCAAAACTACTCTTTTCATTATAAACTTTTGTCAAGTCAGTCCACAAAACCAATCTCTATGCAAACATGAAACAAAACATACATGTGTACACAAACATAAACACAAATTTTTGAAGAATTAGTCCCTTCACTTTAATAGCCCTGTTAAAAGAGCGCATATGCCTAGGACATGCTGGTATGTCAACCATTTTGTCTGATACCCGATTAAAGAAAAAAAGAAAAGAAAAAAGGAATGAACAGAAAGAGAAAAAAAAAGATTAAAAACAATAATAATCCGTAATTGCATAATGGCAACACCAGTGCGATATGGCAGCGAGCTGCACATACCACCTACCAACTACAGTCTCTTAGCTGCTCCACAAGAGCCATTCAAAAAAGCCTAACTCTTAATAAACAATGTCTGAGAACTTTCTGGAAGAAAAAAAAGAAAAAAGCCAGGAGAATGGACCATTCGCATAAAACTGACAAGACAGAAATACTAAAGAGCACGAGGACTTGGCAAAAATACAAGACAAGAGATCTATAGCAAAGGTGAATCAAATGACAGCCCTGAGCTTCCAGACGGGATGGTTGGGGGGGGGGGGGGGGGGAGGGGGCTGGGGAGACATCGAACATCCCTGGCCTCCCTACATCCCTGGCCTCCCTTCAGGGATTAAGCTGCATACATCAACACCAATACAAGTGGTAATTGGTATGGCATGTCTGCATGAATGCAACACTGCCACTTTATCATAGTTCGCACACATAATTAGGCATGGACTTTTAGCATCCTTCCCGGGCAACACCTGTCAATTACAGCTCCACTCCTTCTCCTCCTCCCTCTCCCATCTCCAGCAGCCCCACCACTGACTGCAAGTACTGTCTCATAATAGTCAATATGGGACTGTCCAACAGCTGTATAGTGGTGGCGGGGTCAATAGTGGCGCAGCAAGCCTGGGCAACATCAGCATCAGTTTCCCTTCAGTGCTTGGCTGTGGCTGTCTCCCTTACACCTGAGACTGATCTGAGATTGACAGACTGCAGGCCTCCTGAGGCAACAAACAAACGGCACACACCATCACCCTCACAGATTCAATGTAATGAGCTTGCTACCAAAGGTATTACTGGGAATGCGAAGCCGAGGCTGGTTTTTATTTATACACGCGTTCTTGTTCACATTTGGCTTCCTTTTCGGTTTGCATTAGCAGGTAATTTGACTGGTTTTGAAAAACAGCAACTAAAAAATAAAAGTTAATTAAACACAGCACACACACACACACACACACACACACACACACACACACACACACACACACACACACACACACACACACAGAGGCAACTGAGTGAGTACATGCATGTTCTAGACAGGGAATGCAGCAGGGTGTTTGCTGGTAGAGCTCTAGTAGTGCTAGCAGCATAGGCGGATGTGTATCTGGGTAAACCTGCACTTTAGCAAAATATATCTGCCACGGTTACAGTGATCGTCTGACTGGTTTCCATGAACCCCTGCCAACACCTTGCAAATGTCACACCGATCTGAAAAATGTCTAGCCTGATCGCTGTTGAAAAGGGTCACTCACTCATTGTCACCCAGACCAACACTGAAACAAGGATGGTGAAGCCTCTGAGACACAGTAGAAACTAGAATGCATGGGCTGTTCCAAGAAATGTGGAGACCACCTTCAACTGAACTGACAGACCCAAAAAATGTCTCCTTGGCTGGCTGGTTATGGTAAGTAAACACTGAATGTCAAGCAAGCTCAACATTTTACACTTTCCTTTATAAATAACTAGGAGACAAATCTCTGTTTTTAGCCCTGATATAACCCTTTGTGGTTGACTGGGCTCAAAGCACCAACTAACTAACTATTAAGCAAGCTGTCTGGACAGGGATAGCTGGCACTGGGGAGTAACCACCCCAGAGCAGATTCTGCCAAACCCTGCAAGGGAGGGGCCCATAATACTAAACATACCCAGTAAACATGCCAGATCCAGTCTGGAAGCATTTTGGTTATGGCCAGTTATGGCCATTGTGTAGCAAGAATCAGGCCGGATCCTGATCTGACTTCCTGCATCTGCTTCAGTTCCATTTTTTTTTTCCAAAGAAGGCAAGGCTTATACTGTGCAAAACTGACCCAGAGCTAATCTGGATGTCCTGGTCAGGGTTTGGCCAAACGCATCTGGTCTGGAAGCAAGCCAGTGTGCAGGAACCACTGGTCCAAATTCTGGCAGGACACCACTTTCTGACTTGGTTACATTCTTCCACAGACGTCCTGAATCACACTGTGCAAAACCAGTCGGATCCAATTTAGTCCTGGCTGCTGCGTCAGGTTTTGGCCAAACAGATCTGGTCCAGAAACAAACTGGCGTCCAACAATAATTGGGCCTGCTTCAGGCCAATGCTTCCCAGCCAATCTGGATCAGATGCCAATCAGATCCGGCATGTTTACTGGGCAGTTACACTGCTGCCAGTGTCACCACTGCAGTGCACAGTGATTCCACACTGAGATGGGCAGCAAATATGTCCAGCTGTCCATACCTTGCTTAGCTGTTTCTCTAAAGTCTAATGATGGAGGAGGATGCAAGTGTCACCCAAGTGGGTGATTCACCACCTCTGTATGTTTTAATAAAGTTCTGCAACAGGTTAATTACAGGTGACAAGAGCACATGAGTCTGTTCAAATGTGGAGAATAGCGCCATATAATACATATACATCATATAAAAGTGATCGACAGCAGCAACTGAACAATGTAAAGAAAAGCAAATGCTCAAGCATCTCGGATTCAAAGGCTCTGCCACAGCTGTGCTTGATAATTAGATCACACTGACAGCCATGGCTCAGATACCCAGTCACTCACATGACAGGGGCTGGGTAATCCCAGTTGGTTCCTGTACAAGCTCAGTGTCCTTACTGATAACACGTCCCAGCCGATCTGCTACAGCCGTGCTTAATAATTAGATCACACAGAAAACTGTGGCTCAGATACCCAGTCACTCACATGACAAAGGCTTGGGTAATCCTGGTCAGTTTTTGCACAAGCTCAGCATCCTTACTGATATATATATATATAAGTGATAACATTTTCCAGCCAGTGTAGCTTGCATACATGCTCACCTGAGTAATATTTACTAATAACCTTACCTTGAGGAGTTGAGCTTACACAAACTGATTTATTCATAACCATACCTTGAGCTTAGACAAACTGATCCACACAAATGATTGGAACTAGTCAAACTAGTCAAAGTAAAGACTGCCTGCACTTAAACTCTGACTCTGCATGGTGCTGCTGGAAAAGTTCATCTAGTTAGTGAAGAGAGCAATAAAGAATTACACTCTAAACTAAATCATATCAAGTTTCAGTCTTAGCAATCAAGGCTGATTCCTTTATCCTGAAATACTGGTAAGGTGCCCTTTCGTGTCAGTGTGTGTCTGAATCAGCTTTTGTTTCCGAAGTTTTTTTTCTGGGAAATGAAAAAAATCAGATGCCCTAATTCATCAGGTAGTAATTAGTACCGATCATATCCCCTGCAGGACAGTGGCAAACTGACTGTTTCTAAAAATAAAAAAACCTGGCAAGCTGACTTTTCTCAAATACTTTGATCATGGAACTTCACTCTAATCAAACAACTTTCATGATTAACTGCCACTGGACTAACTGGGGTTGGATTTAAAATTAAATAGCCTAAGTCTTGAACTTGTTGAAGCCCAATACAGGTAACAGGGAGGCCTTAGAGGACATGACACTTTTAATTTGACAGGGACTTTTTCCCCTCAGTCTCAAATGTTGAGTAAAATTTGAAATTCATCCCTTTTATTTTCCTCTCTCTCTCTTTTTTTCTTTTCTTCTTTTTCTTTTTTCTTTCCTTCTTCTTCATTTAAGTGATGACAGGCATGATCAGTAATTAATTAACTGGCAGAAATTCATGATCCATTCTCTACACATTGAGGATTATTTCTGATTATGTAGTTGAACATATGACACAAGGTCTACTTTTGTATTCTCATTCCCTGTACAGCATGAATCATTCACAAGAAGCATCCAGATTTTTAATTACATGCCAGTTAGCTACCTGACTTCATCTTTTCTGCACATCTTGTATCAGGACAACCATACAGTGGTTGGCTTTGTATTTTCAACCAAGGATTTGGCCTTACTGTTTGGGGGCTTATGGGGTATAGCAACTATAATTATAACTGAAGCATACATTGCTTTCTTTGGGATCCTTTGGATCTCATCTGCACAAATAAATCAGAAGATGATGCATTCAGACTAATGATGCAAAATGTGAAGCATTTCCTGTTAAATTCATTGCTCAACTGAAAGCCTTGTAGTAAGTTATTTCCTGTTAAATTCATTGCTCAACTGAAAGCCTTGTAGTAAGTTACTGGTATTACAATACTGCACTTCAGGGGAAATGCTATCCGTACTAAGGGCTCACAGTCACCACAGAGTCAAATTTGCACAGAAAATTTATCTTCCACATACCAGTTTCTTGTTTTCTTCATTCTTCTCTTTCCCACCAACCCTTGCTACATTTGCAGTGTGCATGTATTGGTGTGTGTGTGTGTGTGTGTGTGTGTGTGTGTGTGTGTGTGTGTAACTCTGTGTGTGTGTGTGTGTGTAATCCTGTGTGTGTGTGTGTGTGTGTGTGTGTGTGTGTGTGTGTGTGTGTGTGTGTGTGTGTGTGTGTAACTGACTGAATATGATGAATGTGTACAACTGTAACTTGTAAGACTGTATAAGCACCGAGGAATCTTATGACATGAGGCCCCATAAATAATCCATTATTGTTAATATTATTAAAAAGAATGGAAAGTGAATGTGCTACAATTTATTTCCTGATCAAAGTGAAACAGACTCTGAGAGTTGAGTATTCTTCACATAAAACTATTAAAGGTGACATGACAGCAAGCTGCAAAATTTGCTCTTCTTTTTTCAAAAGTGACAGGAGGCAATAAAGTTGTTAGGACAGACACCAACAACCAACAGTGTAGAGCTGATTCACACACACACACACACACACACACACACACACACACACACACACTCTCTCTCTCTCTCTCTCTCTCTCTCTCTCTCTCACTGTCTCAGCATGCATGATTTTGCAGTACACCTACCAGAAACAACAAAAATTAAGATTGACGTTACCATTGGCTTGCAGTTGAGGTCTGTGCCATGCTAAAGGGCCTTCAGCTGACACAATTTAATCAAGACCAGCAGATGTGTTACTTTAGATCTTGGCTGAGGGACATGGGTAAAAACACTGACGGTAGGTACTTATTATAAAATGGAGGGACATTGTATCTAACTGTAAGGGACAGCAGCTGAGTCATTCAGAGGGCATGCAGGAAGTTCTGGGGCTGGTCAGATTACCGCTTTGCACATTTTACATGGCTGCAAAAAACTTGTGCGCATTTTTGAGACACATCTATGTGTATGTCTGTATACTGTATGTCGCATTCATGCATGGTTTTAAACAACTCTAGCCTGATCCCTGGAACACAATCATGAGCTTGATTGTTTGGGCACTGCATAAAAAAGGGAAGTACTGCTGTTTCTTTAGCATAATACATTAATAGCAGGCCCCTGACATGACAGTGTCAAAGAGTGCTGACTGCTGTTGCCTCTGCTGGCAGGCACACGTACCATTCCTTAATGCTTCTGGAAAGAAATGAAAACTGTACTGTGTTCAGCTTTGAACTTGTGAATGGTGTTTGAAGTGTTGCTTATGGCCTCAACATTGATGGCCCAAGAGTTGTTGAAGTTGGCCACTGTCAGCATTGACTGCAGCATGGCAAGCCTTACTGTCCTTCACCTCTGCTGGAAAGTGGGCATTCACTCGTGCTACTAGTCCATACAGACCATACAACAGTAGCTAACTTGGAGAGTTGGTGGTGTAGAGTGCGTGCACTCACTCTCGACAGCAAAGTTAGGCACCATCAACTATGATCAAGTGTGGTCACCACATGGATGGGTGACTGTTAAAGACTTACACACTAGGCTTTGTGCTTGCCCTAAGATTTCTCTGGAGTCAAATTCTGTGCTGACTCTACCAAATGTCACCAAGGTCCTCCACACGTATACAAAACGATCATATTAATTAATTGTTTAAAAATATTAAACACATTAAAGATCCTGTAGTCTTCTTCTTCCAGTAATATTCACAATCAATGTTGATCATTACTGATATTTCTGGTGTGCAAAGAGGGGTGTGGCAGAACAAACAACAACAACAACAACAAAAGGTCCTAGAAAGTCAGTAGTGCTAGTGCTACCTAGCAGAAGTCCATGTCAGAGTCTGCCTGGAAATACCAAAATAACTCAGCATGTACTACACGGGTAAATGTATTAAAACTGCTCACTTTGGACACTGTACGAAAGAAAAAGAACATCCACTGGTCCAACTTGGCCATCAGGCCACAACCCCTGTTGCTCACTACAAAACGATTGATTCAGTGACTGATGAATCATTCATGCTTGCAACTGCAGGCATAATGCACAGTTGCTGCAAATATTACAACAACAAAACTAAGGTGGGATTCACATATGAATTGTACCGTTTCAGTATTTGTGCAGGCTCACGTTCACGGCACAAAATGCAAATTCACTACCTTTCTTTTTTTGTTGTTGCAATGCTGGCGGAAGTGCAATTCTGCAGACGTTAGTGACTCAGTCTGTCGATTTACTTGGATGCAAAAGAAAGCCTAGCCAACTAATAGATACATCTGCAGCGTACAAATACACAATCAATCATTCTGTTACCTTTGCCGCTGTCGAATTCCGCAGAATCTTTGGTGGGAGTTGACATTTTGACGCGTGTACGTTATGTTGTCTGCAACACTTGGAACAGATGTGACGGACTTTGAGTAAACGTCATCAAAACATGAGCACATTAATTGACAACCTGAACTGGAAATGGGGACAAAACAAAATATAATAAAACATTTTATTTCGCATTGGGATCTGTCTAAACAGAAGAACATAGGTGGAGAAGAATTATTTTGAAGAACAAATTGCTACACGGGACTTTTTATTGGGAAAAAATGCTAATTTTCATGGTGTGGCTGGCCAGAAAAAATGTCAACCGGAATCCACCTCTGCTTTAAATAATACAAGATGTACTAAAAGCACATACTTATGCCAGATATGGTCGACAATCATGTCATTAGACTTTTTTTTTTTAATCCGTGTTTTTAAAAATATTTTATCTCGGGGTTTGCTTTTTGTGCCGGTAACAACTTTCCTCCACTTCCGGTATTAACAAAAGCTTCAAGATGGCGATGAGCAAGAAAGGAAACGTAAGAATAATTTTTTTGTGTTAAATATGCCAGAGTGGTACTGAATTAGTTACTGGGTGTCACCTTTTGAACCTCTTTCAACAATAATTCTGGTTGATTTGAACCGGTTTGTCAGCAAATGCACGTAAATCGTGTTTCTATTGTTGTGTACGTATGATGTATGTTTATGAACATGCTCCTTTTGATACAGAACCGGGTGCCTAGGAAAACGTTTTCACTTTTTGTATAGATCTGTTGTGTCTTTTGTGATTTGACTTCGCTCTTTTTGCTTTGGAAGTGACTGCTGTAACTCAGAAAGATATTACAGACCTCCATGCGTCTGTTGTCTTGTGTGTACTTCCCAGCAACATCCGATCCAGTTTTTAAAACTAAACTTACCCTGCCGATACTCCATACTTCTTCTTTCGAGTCTGTGCAGTCCACACACTGTGAAAAAAAAAAAAAAAAAAAAAAGGGGGGGGGGAGAGGGGGGGGGGGGAAGAATGGTTAATCTTATTCTTTTCATATTTTATATATATACATTTAATCAGTTAATGATTTATAAAATAAAACTTTAATACTATAATAGATCATCAGTCTTACTATTGGTATTGTCACTACTTTGTAAATTATAGTACTTCATATTTGCAGTGGGACCCCTCATTTACATACATATCAGTTAGGCAAAAGTTGTTTTTAAAGTAAAACTCAACACCTGAAGTAAAAAGGGTTTATTTTTCATGGAAGTGAGGAGGAAAGTTCCCACTATCCCCACCCCCCACCCCAAAAAACAGAAAAAAAGAAGAAGAAAAGTTATCTTGATCTAGATGAAAAGTCTGTCACTGTGTCAGTGTCATGATGTAATTGTTCATCAGTACCACTTCAAGCACTGTGAGTGTGAGTCACAGAGTGTGACCAAGGCAACATGTCATGTGCAAAACTGCAAATGTGTGTGGATGTTCATCCTTTCACAATAGCATAGCTGTCAACCCCTTTTGGGAGTAAACCTTAGTCCAGAGTTTGTGAACCTGTATTTCCCTTATGCAGGCTGGGGTCTTTTGTTTCTTCACTGGTAGCAGCGGCATTTTTAATTCCAACCAACATGTGTGGCAGTGGAAGGAAGAAGCAATATTGTGCTAAATATGCAGGCACGACTTCAAATCTCACTTCCAACAAGATTTATTAGCCTATTGCACTAGGCCTGTCAGTGTGTATTTGGCGATGCAATGCATCGGCTGCTCGTTGACAGTTTTTCAGTCTTTTTGCTCAGTTTAAAACAACAACAAACTCATGAAAATTATGTTTTCCTGTATCCATTTTCCAATATGGCCATATCTCCCCAAAATAATGATTTCTTATTTTTTATTTCATACTGGTAAACTGTATGGGTTGACAGGTATGCAATAGTTTATTAGCTTCTTGTCTGAAGACTGGTAATTAATTACATGACTTAAAATGCTTTGTAACTGTAGGTGCGGCTTCCGCCTGAAGTCAACCGTATCCTGTATGTAAAGAACCTGCCATACAAGATCACCGCTGAAGAAATGTATGACATCTTCGGGAAGTATGGCGCCATCCGACAAATCAGAGTGTGAGTAGTCAAAGACAGTTATTAAAATTATTATTTGAACACTTTTTGAGTGCCTCATCTTGAGATGAGCCCAAAGGCAAAGTGCTTCATAATGGCAACTGCAGAGCACTGTTCTCACACCAACTGTGCTCTAGTCATATGCGTCTCTGGATGAGTGACTGCAGCTTTACACAATCATTTTGGAATATCCACTGGAGTGGTGTGTTTAAAATTACAGAGCTGTTGGGTTATTAATTGTGGTTGGTACCACATGAAACTGCTGCCATCTCGGCGCATGTTCTGTGTACACCATGCACCAGTTTACAGTAATTACAGTTCACTTTATTTAAAGCCGCATACAAATGCATGTGTGTTTTATTGTAAGCTGCCATCTGCACTTTTGGCAGAATTAGTGGTATCTTTGTATTTGACATGCTATTTTGGTAACATTGGGGTGGAACAGATGCTGAACTAAAATTCAGCACAGAGTTGACCCTAGAGAAGAAAATTCCTCTGCCAGCACTTGAACCTGTGATCTTTTGTATTTATTAAATTACATTACATTTAAGTGGTTTGGGGGGTCTTTATAAAAAATAATATTATTTATTGATTTTGCAGTTTGTTTCAGCTTTTAGCTTACCAGATACATTAAAAAAAAAAAAAAAAAAATCAGCCTTAAAAAAAGAAGAAGTAAATGCCTGAAAGTTTAATAAATGAATAAGCGTAAGAGTGCACTGGAAAAACATCAACTCTTATGGAGTGGGAGAAGCGATCTGGTTTGTTATAACTATACAAGTTTGTAGATTATTATAAATTGTAATTTGTATGTTTGGTTGTGCAAGTATACCATTACCTGTTCAGTCTTTAGTTTGGCATGTGTGGAAAGGATTGACATGTTTCCAACTGACAAAAAAGAAAGAAGAAAAAAACAATAATCCAGCTGTAACCCCTAACAGTATCATTTAGTTTTCCTCAAATACCCCACAACAGTGTTACTTTTATACATGCCATTCTAATGTTTTGTGATAATAACTTCGATTGATCTTAGTTCTTTTGTTTTGCACTCGTAATCCCACTTCAGGTGACTTTAAATCATTTTGAATATCACAGGAGATCATGAAAAAAGGAGAGGTTTATTTTCCTCATTTGCATGCGATTGTCAATTCATTGAGCATTAAATTTTGCTCTTCTTGCGGACTACATTATGTAGAGTAAACGAAAAGCAACAACGGTAACACCCCACTGTGTTAATTTTTGTTGTTGGCTTTCACAAAATCTCTCTCAGAGATTTGTGTCTGAAGAATGCCCGTCGCCATAGATACATGTTATATGTAAACACTAAACACACTGTATGCATGATTCAGTATGACTCAGTTCATTTATTGTGCCTCTCTCTCCCCCCCCCCCCCCTCTCTGTGTGACTGAAGGATACAGTGTGTACTAACTAGTCTCCTACATTGATCTGGGAACAAGTACTACATTGTGATTGACCTTTTCAGTGGCAACACCCCAGAGACAAAAGGAACAGCATTTGTTGTGTATGAGGACATCTTTGATGCCAAGAATGCCTGCGACCACCTTTCTGGATTCAATGTGTGTAACCGCTACCTCGTCGTCCTCTACTATCAATCCACCCGGGTAAGTCTAATAATTTATGACACCAGACCTTTTGCCGTCTGGTCTGATTGGTAGAAAATGTTCCTTTAGATCAGTTTTCATTATTTTGTAGGAAGCTTATAGCTTTTTGGTCAGCTTTATTTGATACAACTGGGTGATGTGACACTAAGAACCTGCACAAAAACAGAAGTGCAGGCATTTGTTAAAGTTAAATACTTTGGGGACTGTGTCAGTTTGGTATTACTTCAGGGTCAGTCACTTGCTGTATGATCTGTTGTGCATGTGTTTCGTGTCTGTTTCCAGTGTATTTATACTGGTCATCTTCACAGCGACAAAGAAGATACATACTGATACTGGGTTACCAGAAGGATTAATGCTTTTTTTCAAAGCAGTTTGCAAAAATCGGAGTTGGTTTGCGCAAAAAAACTTGTACCTGGGGTTACCATTTTCTTGTAACCATTCTTTGAGATCATTCAAAGATTTTTGAAACGTGACAACCACTTAATGAATTATATACCTTATGCATGGGACAGATTTCTGATGGAGATTGCCTTTTTCATTGCAGGCCTTCAAGAAGATTGACACAGACAAGAAGAAAGAAGACCTCGACAAGATGAAGAGCAAATATGGACTCAGCACCCCAGAAAAGAAATGAACATTGCCATGAACATTTGAAACCCAGGACCTCATCTACCAGTAATGCCATCAGCAATGTTAACATCCATTTGCTAATATTTGTATTGTTCTGACCGTTCAAGTTTCTGAGCCCTTCTCTTGGTTAATTACTTACATTTTATACAGAAAGTGAATGTTAGAGAAGGGGAGGTAATTTTGGAGGCGTACAGTGATAAATATCACTATTATTATTATTATTACTGATCGCTTTTATAGAGCACTATTCTCTGCTCTCAAGCAGACTTGCTGTGTTCTGGTCACATTGTAATTCCCTACAGAGCGCTCTTAATGTCTGCTGGAGTGGTATATTTACAGTGCCGTTTGGCTGTTGCATGGTTTGTATCAGCCATGTGAAACTGCTGCCGTCTTGGCGCTCGTTCTGCGTAGACCACACAACCATGCACCAGTTCACAGTGTCACTTCATTTGAAGCCACTTGCATAGTCTGCATGTACACTTAGCTGTAACCTGCCACCTACGCTTTTGGCAGAAGGACCGGGATCTTTTTACATGCTACTGTGGTAACACAGGGGTGGAACGGATACCAAAATAAGAGTCATCGCAGACAGTTCACCCTGGAGGAGAAAATTCTCCTGCCAGGACTCAAACCCATGGCCTTTAGCTCATGAATATGGCATTCTATACCACTGAGCTATCCCTGCGCCCCACACTATAAAACTGTACGGACTGGTGGTGTTTCTGTTTAGAAACAGTACTATACAACTAGAGATTTGAGTTGACAATGAATAGCAGAGTTGAGAGGAGGAGGGTGGGGGATGTTGAGGATGAATAAAAGGAGTAACGCAATTGCTAGGAGGAAGAGACTGATTTGAACTGAAATTGATTGATTGATGATCACTTATATAGCCCTATTCTCCGCTCTCTTGAGCAGACTCACTGCACTCGCATGTGGTTCTACATGAGTGACTAGCTTTTTATAGCGCGTTTTTATTATTTTAATATCCACCGAAGTGGTGTACTTACAGCGCTGGCATGGCTGGTGCCACATGAAACTGCAACCGTCTCCGTGCAAGTTCTGTGGACACCATACAACCATGCACCATGTCACTTCATGCAAAGCCACATACGTAAGGTGTATGCATGTTTAGCTGTAACCTGCCACCTGCACTTTTGGCAGAATGACCAGGATCTTTTACGTGCTACTGTGGTAACACAGGGGTGGAATGGATTTTGAAATTCTGTTTGAATTCATTATTTAGTCGTCCTCACACAGTGTAAAGAATATCCATGCTCTCTTTTTATTGTGGTTGAGTGAGCCATATTGTTTTATAGCCAACATGAGGGGTGGTTGAAATTTGTATGTACTTTTTTTTTCTTTTTCTCCCTACAACAGCAGTCAAGTGCCAGTGTTACTGAAGTGTATGTCAGGATGTTGAAAGTTTGATGGTGTGTGTATGTGAAAGTGAGCTCACAAAAATTAGTGTGAGTGCATGTGTGTGTGAGCACATGTCTGTGGGTGTTTCTGAAGTGCAGTAAAATGAGTGAATGGAGATTTCAAGAGTCTGTTCTTAATTTGTGTTGCTGTTTGTGTGTTTGGGAGGAAAAGGGAGTGTGTGTGTTTGCTTGAGTTTTGTGTGTGTGTGCAAGAGTGTTTGTCTGACTGACAGTGTGTATGTGTCAGAGAAGTATATAATTTATGTGTCTGTATTGTTCATACAGATCTGTTCCTCTCTCAAAGTAACCATAACAACACTCAGTTTTCTTAGTAGGAAAATGTTAAAATTTCCTTAACAACATGAAACTGAAACTTTGATCCAACTACTGACATCTGCAACACCTGTAAATGAGAATCGGCCTGTATGGCTTTTGCACATTCCTGAAACCTGTCATATCAATGAATACAAAGGAACTGACCATCATCCATCTGACAGTGGGTCCAGGTTTCTGTAGGATTCCAAATCTTTAATCAGGAATCGTTTATACAGAAATGCAAAATCTTTGACTTTTTTGTTTGTTCTTTTATGGTGGTTAATCTCACATACAAATACAACTTGAAAACACAGAGAAATGGTCAAGGCTTGACAACTTGACTGCATTCTGGGCCCCATTCTACTTGCACACAATACTGAACATAGGTCTTCACTAAAAGCGGCAACAAAATAATAATGGAAATTTGTAAAGCGCCTAACCTGCGGCTAAAAGCACTGAACAAGCATGCACACATAATGTACATCGAGATGGAAAATGTTATCCATTTTTTTTTTTTTTAAATTGACAAGGGTTCAAGCATAACTGCAAAACATGCATACACACACACACACACACACACACACACATATTGTACAGACTGATAGGAGTGAAGGACAATGGCTTAACTGAAATATTCTGAGAAGAGAAATGTCTTAAGTTGGCTTTTGAAGAAAGAGAGAGTAGCAGAGTGCCTGATATCTTGGGGGAGATTGTTCCGGATGTATGAGTGGGATCCTCTTCTGCCTTCACTGGATGGTTGGTGGTTCAAATCTGTGATTAATGCAAGCAGAGAGAGGTGATGACTAAGCTTTAAAGAGCATTCAGTATCTAGCCTATGCTCATTGTCCAGTAATGTTGTCATGGAGAGACGGCAAAAAGAAAAAGCCAGAGATGAGAGAGAAAAGATACTTAAAAGAAGAAACAGGGGAATTGTCAGTTCTATAAATTCAGCACTCGGCTGAGAAAATTAATTTCCAGGTGTTTCGAAAGGCTACTGCGGAAGCACCTTCTCTCAGAATCTATGGGAGAATAGTTTGCAACATCTATCCATGTATATATATGTACTAAGCATGTTTGTGTGTGTGTGCGCACATCAGTGGTAGCCCTTGTTTTATATATACATGTGTCATGGAGATTGTGGAATGTTCAGATGGTAGACGATGCAACCCTGTTCTCTCTCTCTCTCTCTCTCTCTCTCTCTCTCTCTCTCTCTCTCTCCCTCACCCCCCCTCTCTCTCCCTCCCTCCCGCTCTCTCTCTTGTACTATTTACTATATGAAAGTCTTGTAGGAGTTAGTGAATATGGGCATTTATAGATGCAACTAGTAGTAGCTGAAAGCATGGCCTTTTGTGTGTGTGAGTGCGTGTGGTGTCTTTTCTGCTCACACGCACACGCATGAACGCACTGCACAACACATTCAGACAGCACAGAGAGAGAGAGAGAGGATGAAAGAGTTATTTATCACATACAAGTAAAAGGGCGTCAAAAAAACACAAGTTACTTCCTCTTCTGTATGTCTTATAAGTTCTGTGTGAAAGGGGGCCAAAGGCCTGAGAAGGGCGGTGAAATTACATCCCGCCAGTATGCACTTCAATGGGACTGAATTCGGGGATTCCCCTCCCTTTCTGCCGTGTTCGTGTCACGAGTCTTCTGGTATTACCGAGTCACAGGAGCTTGTTATCAAATCCAAAATCGCACCCACCAGAGAGCGGCAGTAACAATAAGATATAAATTCGGTTCTGTGTGTCTCAGTCAGTGTTGTCACTGTGTGTTGTGTGACGAGCGTGTGTTAGTGTTGTGTTGTGTTGTGTGTGTGTGTGTGTGTGTGTGTGTGTGTGTGTGTGTGTGTGTGTGTGTGTGTGTGTGTGTGTGTGTGTGTTGTGTTGTGTGTGTGTGTGTGTGTGTGTGTGTGTGTGTGTGTGTGTGTGTGTGTGTGTGTGTGTGTGTGTGTGAGTGAGAAAGCCCTGTGTGTGTGTGTGAGCGTGTGTTAGTGTGTGTGTGTACGTGAGAGTGAGAAAGCCCTCTGTGTGTGTGTGTGTGTGTGTGTGTGCGTTTGCGTGCGCGCGCGCGCGCGCATGTGTGTGTGTGTGTATGTATTTGTGTGTGCGTGCGTGCGTGTCGTGTGCGTGCGTGTGTTTGTGTGTGTACGTGCGTGGCGTGGGTGTATGTGTACGTGAGAGTGAGCCGGAGAACCCGGTGCGTGTGCGTGCGCGCGCGCGTGTGTTTGTGTGGGTATGTGTGTGTGTGAGTGAGTGTGATTGAGGTTCCTATTCAGCTTGGAGAAAATCAGTTCAGCAGTTATTACTTGCATACGAATGTGTTGCTGTGTTAACTGAACTGACTCAACTTGTTTAGTTTCTTTGCCTTGTTCGTTTTGTTTTTGCTTCCTTGGAAATCATGTAAAATCTTTGGAAGAGTAGATCCTGCCCCCCCCCCGCCCCCCCGCCCCCCCCCCCCCATCTCTCTCTCTGCCTGCCTGTTTGTCTGTCTGTCTGTCTCTGCCCACATTTGTTCTCAAATTTTCTCTTAATCGGTAGTAGTTTTTCCTCTTCTTCCTCCTCCTCCTCCTTCTTCTTCTTCTCTCTCCCCCCCCCCCCCCCCCACACCTCTCTCTCTCTGGCGTGTTTAGCAAGGACTAGTTTCTAAATGAACCTAAATCAGGAAAATTAAGTTTTTCAGTTCTCTGTCTGTCTGTCCGTCTCTGTCTTTGTCTCTGTCTCTCTGTGTCTGTATCTATGTCTGTCTGTCTCGCCACACCCCTTTAATATTATTCTTTACACAAACCTTTGCTTCCGCCTTGTCCATTGTAACATTGCAACATTCTAACGTCAGTAAATGTACTGTGTGTGTATTGTCTTCTAAGGTTTATTGTGGTGGATGGCACCACGGGTAAAATAAAAAGTTCCGTCTTGATTCAAACGATTTGGGCTTTATTTGAGCAGGCGTAAGCAACATGGTCAGTTATAAAACAGACGTCTGATATAATTTGAATTGTTTGTAACAAACTTACTACTGTCTGAGCACCAACAACAACAAAACAAAAACAACAACAACAACAACAAACAACCCCCCCCCCCCCCCAAAAAAAAAAAAAAAAACCCTGCTCGTCAGCTGACAGTTTTCTGGACCCTATGGCGTAACTAAATACGGCAGTTGTTCAAGGAAGGCGCTGCCAGCGCTGGCATGGCTGGTGCCACAAGAAACTGCTGCCATCCCGGCGAGTTCTGTGTACGCCATACAACAATGCACCATGTCACTTCATGTAAAGCCACATACGTAAGGTGTATGCGTGTTTAGCTGTAACCTGCCACCTGCACTTTTGGCAGAATGACCGGGGTCTTTTACGTGCTACTGCGGTAACACGGGGTGGAACGGATACCGAAATAGTAAAACCTATAGTAAAACAAGACAAAAGAAATGTATGCAGGTGCCTACCGCTGACACGTACCCCCTTTGCCCAAGTTATAAGATATGAAGTACTTTGTCCAACTCTTTTTCTGTTTGGATGTATCTTTTTGTCTATTATGTACGCATAACATGTACATGTATATTTGTATATGTATGTTATCACACTGTGTGTGTGTGTGTGCGTGCGTCCGGGTGTACTGACATGTTCTATAATTGTGTTATATTTGTTATATTGAATTAAAATACACGTATAAGAAATATCATAGCATGCATAACAAACACGTTATCATCATTATTACTGTCACTTGTAATAACGCATAATTATTACATGTGTAATACAATACAATAAAACTGATACAACTTTATTGTCTCTGAGTAGAGAAATTTTCTTTCTGGCTCGTCACTTACATAAAACATTTAACACATTTTACAATAAAACATCAACAGTTCAATACAACACGGAACTAAAAAAAATCCTACTCAAATACAAAAGCCAAAATAAAAATAAAAATGTATGTACACACTCACACACACACACACACGCACGCACGCACGCACGCACGCACGCGCACGCACTCACACACACGCGCGCATGCACGCCCTCACGCACGCACGCACACACACATACATACAGACACATTCTTCTTCTGGCTCACCAATAACTTAAAACATTCAATTAATATTACAATAAGACAAACATTCCTTAAACATCACAACTCTAAAATCAACCGCAACATATATAAGCAGCATTTATGAATGGTTTTACTTACTAGATGTGTTTATTAAATTATAAACTTCAACTGTTCGAGTAGCTCCTGTCTGTCGGCGACAGTACTTCCACCTTTAACCTCTAGCCACGCCTCAATACCTTCTCCTTTTTTCACTTTTTTTTTTTTTTTAACGTAGCCATGCCTTGCTTCGCGCGAAATTTAGACACACTGGAGCCAGTCAGCGTCGGAATGTTATATTTTGTGGTTATGAGTCCAGTAGGCTACTATCACTGACAGCGACACGTCAGTGAGAGTGACCTTGTGGCTGCCGGGAACTTTAATATGTTGAGTATGTGTCTCACCATTACGGATGTTGCGGCGTCCAATGTTTGAAGCGTTTGGGGTTACAAAAAGTCTGACGACTGACGCAGAAGAAGATCATACGGCTGAATTC
>OY757556.1:3824361-3867012 GCA_963584105.1 Alviniconcha strummeri
AGTGTATATGCGTTAAAACCGGTATATGTACAATTTTAAAAATCATACCTAAAAAGGGGAGCAAGACACAAACAGTAACCAAAAATGATCTCAAGTTTTAAAGTAAAATATAATAATAAATGCCTATACAACTTTGTTGTCTCTGTGTAGAGACATTTGCCTTCTGGCTCGTCATTTACATGAAACATTCAATACATTTAACAATAACACACAGAATACACTTCTCTGTCATCTATGATGTTCATGTTTCAGCGTCAACAAAGTTAATGACGAGGTACCCACCATCACGTGGCAGGACAACGCCGGCAACAACATCATCAGCGGCCAAGGCCGCTACACGATTGCAAGGCACGGACGAGCGCTGATGATCGAGAACTTGGTGGAGGCCGATGAAAAGTCCTACACGTGTACTGCTAAAAACAAGCTGAACTCGGCCAAAGGAACCATGATGCTGAACGTCACGTGTACGTGGGATTTAACGTAGCACTACTTCCGGTTGATGAAAACTCCCTTTACGACATCCTTCCGTTTACGATATCCTTCCTCCCTACACTACCACAACAGGTTATATATATTTGCCATAGGTCTCCGAAAACTGTCAGCTACTTAACTGACGGGTTTTTTCGTTGGTGCTCAGATGAGAGAGTACAACCACACAGACAACTGAAATTATTTTAGGCTTACGTCAACGCAAAGAAACCCCAAATCGTTTAATCGAGAAGGGACTCTTTTTTCTTTATTTTTCTGTTTTCACTATCTACGGCAGAGTACGGAGGAAGGGTTCAGGAAGCGAGGAAAGTCCGAGTTTTGGGACCTACCTTTTTGTGTTTTGTACGTGTTCGTTTAAATGTGCCACTCATCTGCTGATATTTTAGTATAACTGCTGTGAAGCACAGGCGTTATTTTGCCCCTTGAGGTTTCGAGTTGAACTGTGAATGTTGTCGTTTTCCTTGGAAGATCGAGCTGTCCTATGTCCTCCGTGTTTGCCCCGTCTCTGCTTCTTGCTTTTTCCACCTCTCTCTCTCTCTCTCTCTCTCTCTCTCTCTCTCTCTCTCTCTCTCTCTCTCTCTCTCTCTCTCCTCTCTCTCTCTCTCTCTCTCTCTCTCTCTCTGTGTGTGTGTGTGTGTGTGTGTGTGTGTGTGTGTGTGTGTGTGTGTGTGTGTGTGTGTGTGTGTGGAAATAAATCTTACATTTGGAGGAAACACAATCTTACAAAAGAATTTAATTGTTACACAGTTTCGCTGTCATTTTTTTTCTCTTCTTCTTTTTTCATTAATTTTTTGTTTTCTTTTTTACTTGTTTGTTGTGGTCTGCGGACACCGTCTTGTGACTTTGTCCCTCACAATTAATGAAATATTAATATGGCTCGCATCGCAGCATGTCCATCTTAATTTAATGCACGAGTTATTCTGGTGGCGACAGTGTAGCCATAGGTATATAGTCTCCCCCTTCCCCTATCTCCATACCCCCCTCCCCCCATCCCATAATAAAACCGACCGCAACATATACGGTATAGGTAGCATTTATGGAATAACAAGAGAAGAATGGAATTATTCACCATGTTTACAGTGCATAGGTCAGGACACCTGTGAATAATTCCATTCTTCTCTTGTGGTTCCATAAATGCTACCTACATACGTTGCGGTCGATTTGAGTGTTTTGACGTTTAAGGAATGTTTGTTTTATTGCAATATTTATTGAATGGTTTAAGTGATTGGTGAGCAGAATAATTGTGTGTGTGTGTGTGTGTGTGTGTGTGTGTGTGTGTGTGTGTGTGTGTGTGTGTGTGTGTGTGTGTGTGTGTGTGTGTGTGTGTGTGTGTGTGTGTGTGCGTGTGTGTGTGTGTGTGCACATTGTTAAGTATTTTGCTTTTGTATTCGAGTGGTTTTTAGCTCCGTATTGCGTTGAATTGATGTACTATTTAAACGTATGGAATGTTTTATGTAAATGACGAACCAGAAGGCAAATTTCTCTACACAGAGGCAATAAGTTGTATTGTACTCTGCAGCGCCTCCGATATGGGTGAAGCCACTGCAGTTCGTTACAGTGCCACAAGGGCAGGACGCCGTGTTCCACTGCCAGGCCAGGTCCGCCGCCTCGGAAATCCCTCCCGGCCAACCCCGGGTGGTTGAAGAATGGAAACAGCCTGGCTTACGGTCAGTTCTTTCCTCACAGTTTTCCCTTTCGTTCTCTTTCTTTCTCCCCCAACTCTGGAGTTTACGCTGATTAAGGATTTTTTGATTTTTAATTCTGTTTTATGCAGGATTTTTGTTGTTGTTTGTTGTTTTTGTTTCTTACGTGTGTGTGTGTGTGTGTGTGTGTGTGTGTGTGTGTGTGTGTGTGTGTGTGTGTGTGTGTGTGTGCATGCAAATGTGTGTGTGTGTGTGTTTGTTGTTCTTCTTTTGTTTTTCCTTATTTTTGTTTGTTGCTGCTGGTTTCTTGTTGCTGCTGCTTTTTGTTGTTGCAGTTTTTTGTTTTTTGGTGTGTGTGTGGTGTGTGTGTGTGTGTGTGTGTGTGTGTGTGTGTGTGTGTGTGTGTGTGTGTGTGTGTGTGTGTGTGTGTGTTGTTTTTGTTATTGTTATTGTTGTTTGTTTTTGTTTTGTTTGTTTTTAAAAGTCGCGTTTGATGTTCTAGTGTATCGCTCTGATGTTGAAGGCGCGGTTGACTGAATAACTCCTTTGCTGTTTTTTAAGCGTATCGCTATAGGCCTACCTTTGGAAGTGCAAGCTGCTTCGGTACAGATTATTAGCGGAAGCTGAAACTACGACGATATTTAAGTTTTATATAAAGTTAGCCTAAATTTGTGTTTGATTGACGGCATGTGGCTTTCAGCTCAGACTATGAAAGGTCTGCTGTCTCTATGAAGACTATAGGCACGCAATGCGTAATCGCATGACTCGTTTGGGTTTCAGATCCTGAAAAATACACGTTCACGGATGAAAAACGGGTGCTGACGGTGAGATCGGCCCAAAAGAGCACAGACATCGCCTGCTTCCAGTGCTACGTTTCTAACAGCGTTGGCGAGGAGTTCGGCAACGGATGTCTCAACGTCATTTGTGAGCGGATATCTTTGAGTGTCTCCATCACCTAATGCTTAATTAGCCTTTAGATAATTTTCTAAACCCCACACCCACCCAGCAACATGCAGAACTTGACAGATTCAGCAGCTTCCCCCTTTGTTTGGATTTGTTTGAGGAGGAAGATTTAAATTAATCTATCGGATTAGCCAAGATCTCTCTCTGTCTCTCTCTTGTAGCTAAAACCTAAACATGTACCTGCAAGCGCGCGTTACCAGTCGCCTGTTTTAGTTGCTGTTTTTTACTCTCTTTTTTCTTTTTCTTTTTCTCTCTCTCTCTTTTCTTTCTTTCTTCCTTTTTTTTTTTTTTTTTTTGGGGGGAGTGGGGGTGGGTGCAAGTGTGTGCGTGTGTGTGTGTGTGTGTGTGTGTGGGGGGGGGCCTTTTTTGTTTTGTTTATTACTTTAGTTAATTATTCCCGGATCTCTGCCTAGACTCAATTCAAAGCACGCGTGTATATGTGTGTATGGCCGTGTGTATGTATCTGTGTGTGTGTGTTGTGTGTGTGTGTGTGTGTGTGTGTGTGTGTGTGTGTGTGTGTGTTTGTGTGTGTGTGTGTGTGTGTGTGTGTGTGTGTGTGTGTGTGTGTGTGTGTGTGTGTGTGTGTGTGTGTGACTGTATCCCAGTGCCGATACAGATCCTCACTCAGCCCAAGGCGGTGCAGGTGGTGGAGAGGGGCGACGTGGTGGACCTGACCCTGGTGGCCACGTCAGACCGACTCTACCCGCTGTCCTACAGGTGGATCTTCCACAACCACACCTACGAGCTGGACCAGGCCCCTCCCCACGTCTTCTACGACTTCACCTCCAAGATGGCCTACATCAACACCACCCACCTGAACGACGAACAGATGCGTAGCATCAGGGGGGTCTACCGCCGGGAGGTGAACCATCAGTTCCAGATGGAGGTGGTGGACGTCGAGGTCAGACTTAAAGGCGATCCAGACGGTAAGTGAGATGAGTTTGAACATTCGGTTTCGTTTCTAGTTCTAGAGGAAAACTGAAGACGTTGACGTCAGACTTACAGGTGATACAGACAGTAAGTTAAGACAGAATAGGAGTGAACATGGGCAGGGCTGAAGTAAGTTTGAAGATTCAGTTGCACTTCCACAGAAAAATCGAGGACGTTGAAGTCAGACTCAAAGGTGATCCAAACGGCAAGTTAAGAAAGGATAGGTTTAACAATTTGCAGGGTCATAAAACACATTTAAAGGTTCAGTTTAATTTTCAGTAGGTTTAAAATTGGGCATGGCCGAACTAAGTTTGAAGATTCAGTTGCACTTCTACAGGAAAATTGAGGACGTTGATATCAGGCTTAAAGGAGATCCAGACAGTGTGTAAGGGTTGAAATAAATCTGAAAGTTTGTTTTCCGGGGAGGAAGATTTGTGGACGTTAAGATCGGGGTGAAAGATGAACCCTAGATTAATTAAATGAAGAGTGGGAGGAGGGGGAAGATCAGCAAGGTTATAGATAGTAAATGTAACGTTTCCTATTAAAGGAAGCTTGTGAGCCTTAATGTCAAACTGGAATGTGATCCAGGATGTAGGTAAACGTATATGTCGGTGCCATTCCGCTAGTAAAAAATCAAAGGAGGGTTGATTTGCGGAGAACGTGTACCATTTCCGAGCAGCAGATCACACGGAAATTATACCTGCATGGTACACCTTTGAGGATTCCGTTTGCGCTTGTGGATTGCAGGAAAGCGTAGTTTAATGAAAATAATAAAAAAAAAAAAAAAATGTTGTTGTTTTCCAGCTGTACCAGTGGCAGAGGCAGGATTTGATTTCTGGATCATCGGTGTAGTCATTGCTATTCTCCTTCTCCTCGCCATAGTTTTTGTCGTCGTCTGCGTCCTCTGTCATCGCAAGATGCAGGAAGGAGCCTATCCGGGTAAGAAAACGTCTTTCTTTTTTTTCAGTTTGGAGATTTAGAGTCTGGGAAGTGTGGTTGACAGACGGGCTCATGATCGAAAGGTATCGAGTTCGAGCCCAGCAGGAGCGGCGGGTCTTTCTTCTTCTTTTTTTTTCTTTTTTTTTTTTTTTTCTTTTCTTTCTTTCTTTCTTTCTTCTAGGGTCAACTTTCAGGCTGTGCTAATTCTTATTGCAGTATCCGTTCCACCCCAGTGTTACCGCAGTAGCACGTAAAAGGTCCTGGTCATTCTGCCAAAGGTCCAGGTGGCAGGTTACACCTAAAAGCATATACACCATATGTATGCAGCTTCGAATCAGATGACACTGTAAACTGGTTCATGGTGGTATGGTGTACACAAGGCGGGCAGCAGTTTCACGTGGCACCAGCCATGTAACAACCAAACATCGCTGGAACTACTTCGGTGGATATTCAAAACTCGATGAGTAAAGCTACAGTCACTCATTCAGAGTCACATACGCCTAGATTGCAGTGGGTCTGCTCGGAAACAGAGAATCGTGCTATAGCTGCCACTGTGAAGCGCTTAGGGCTCATCTCGAGATGCGGCGCTCAACAAATGTTCATAATTAAATAAACTGAAGAAAAGTTTAGAAGTGGTAAGATGTGGATTGTATCTGCTTCTACAAACACATACACGCATTCATCCACGGCCACACATGTGGTCGTTTGCTGAACGTGTGGCAAACAGAGTAATGAGGACACTTTGTTCTTTGTTCATATCCACGTGGCGTAATGTGAATACGGTATAATCAAGCGACTGATACGTTTTCTCTTTGCTACCAACAGTGGACAGAAAGGAGACGGCGGCAGGACTGGATCCAGAGAAGGAACTCAAAGAGAGTGGATTCCATGATCTGTCACTAGCGTAAGTGTATCTGTTTGGCGGTGTGTGTGCGTGCGTGTGTGTGTGTGTGCGTGCGTGCGTGTGTGTGCGTACGTGTGTGTGTGTGCAGGTGTGTGTGTATGCGTGCATGTTGTGTGGTATGTGTGTGATGTGTGTGTGTGCGTGCATTTGTGTTGTGATGTTGGTGTGCGTGCGCGCACACGGGAGGGGGGGGGGGGTGGAGGGGGGAGTATTGACAGTTCCCTCAAAGACAGAACCTTTTGATTTTAAAATCTTTGGGATGATTGTGACAGCTGACGTCTTAAATGCAGGTCTACAACCGATTTCTAAAACCAAAATAATTCTGGCTCTTCGAGGCGACGATAATTAATTTTTTGAAATGCACACAATCGGTTTATTCAGCATACTGTCTTCTTCAGCAATACCAAGGCACTCCCCTTTCTCTCTCTCCTTTTAACACACGCACTCTCTCTTCTTCCATCAGGGACTGCGATGAACTGTACCCTGAAGAGAAGAAGGCGTCTGTCCTGGACATTCACAACATCCCCAATGGGGAGCGAGACGACGAATCGTTCGGATCAGCGGAGTACTACGCGGAGCAGACGGCCTTCAACGAAGACGGCTCTTTCATCGGCGTCTATCATTCCAAGGGTTCGGAGGAGGAGTCCGCCCTTCCGGCCTACCAGCCCGCCACCGAGTCCAACGTGTGAATTGAGGCTCTGGCGGGCAGGGCGGGGGTGGGGGGGGGGGGCGTCTTTTGTCGACGTCTCCAGGTCCATGAACCTGAAGGAGTCCGCGCCCCTACCAAATGGACCCCCCCCCCCTCCCCCCAACCACGGGCTATCGACCAGCTACTGAGTGTGCCTTGTGATTTAAGGCCCTTGCCGACGATCCATTTGCGAGTCGGGTTTGGCTTAGCGCGCGATGGGGCGCTAGGTTGGTAAGCGGACGGAAGGCGGTTCGAGTCCGCTTCGATTTTCCTTTCTGTTTAAAAAACGGGGTGTATGTCAAAGCTGTCTTGAGACATTGTCCCTCTCACAATAATTAAACGTTAAAATTGTTCACATTGCTGCCCATCCTGAGGCAGAATCAGTGTTGGTGGTGACAGTGCATATCACCGGAACCTCCCCATCCGGCCCTATTAAATCATCTGGTTTCCGTGGACGCAAAGCCAATATTATTGTGACCATTAATGTCGCCTTGATACCAGCCTGGAGTCCACATAGCGATTACATTCCCTAGCGGACGATCCCTTTCTTGCTGTCTGTGGGTCCAGGAGGAACCCGCCTTTCCGGCCTACCAGCCATGCAGCCACCCGAATCCAACATGTGATTCACTGCCCTACGGACGATCTATCTGTCGCCCTACTGCAGCTTAGGGTCCTGAAGGAACCCGCCCCCGAGGCCTACTAGTCTACTGAGCTATATACTGAACCCGCCCCTCAGGCCTACTAGTCTGCTGAGCTATATACTGAGTCCAGTTTGCGATTTAAGGACCTCGTGGACGATTCATTTGTTGCCATTAAACAGTTTAGGGTCCTGAAGGAACCCGCCCCTCAGGCCTACTAGTCTACTGAGCTATCTACCGAGTCCACTTCGTGATTTAAGGACCTCGTGGACGATTCATTTGTTGCCATCTAACAGTTTAGGGTCCCGAAGGAAGCCCCCCTTGCCGCCGACAAGCCAGCCACTTAGTCCATTTTATGATGAAAGGATATCGTGGGCGATTCATTTGTCGCCGCCTAACAGTTTGTTTTCCGGAAGGGAGCCGCCCTTCTGGCCTACCAGACAGCCAACGAGTCCAACGTGTGACTGAAAGGAACGGCGGACAATCTATTCTGTCACCGTCCAGCGGTCCTGGGACCATGCGTCCACAGTGTCGTTGGGGCACTCCGAGTTACTGCACGCCAACAGCAAGTGTAACAGTGAAAATCACACCGTTTTGGACTACACCGTCCCCTCTGTCGTCGGTCTTTTTGGACCCATATTTTCAGAATTCTACGATACGCGATAATCGTATTTCGGCCTCTGTCAAGAGCAGAGCTCAGATTGTGTGTGAAAGTCGAGGTGGCCGTCCTGGGCTCCCCGTCCCTAACAGTCCGTACGGTCTCTGTAGACGTAAAGCAACACTGAATCCGAACTCTTGTCACTGTCATTAGTGTGGGTCAGACTTGACCCACAATGTAGGAACTGTGTTGTGTAAAATTAGCTATTCTTTTGTTTATTTTGTGGTGTAGACAAGTGGCATTGAGGAACGTCTGCGTACAGTAACAAACTTGAGGAATATCTTAAATTTCAAGACGATAGCGTAAATGATTTGTGAAATTATATGCACTTTTACGTGTCTACAGGTCCATTATGACCAACGAAGTTCTACGAAGATTAAAGGGGACCCCATGGCAAGTAGTATCCTTATCAATGGGAATGGAATAATTTTAAAGACTCATAGCAGCTTTTCAGCTTTTTTTAATCGACGTTTGAAAGTCACGAAAACGTAACAGAAAGCGCTGCCATTTTGTGTCTGGCATTTGTTTGGCGTGCTGATTGATGCAATGATTTGAAAAGAGGGGGCGGCATCTGTTCATCTTTGAACTCTGAAGCAGGTGAAAGTGGTACGTTTTCCGGCTTTGCCTGATGCTACGATTTCTGCCGTTCCAATTTCAACCTTCTCGTTTCTCCAGATCCTTTTTAGCCATATTGTGGAGTGCCACAGCTGTGAGTCAGACTTCTATATGGAATTTGGTGATGCGTGTTCTGCACTTACATGCCTTTTTATTTGGCAAATAGTTTATCTACCGACATTTTTTTATATCATAATTGTTTTATCTCTAATACTTCGAATACCTTTTGATGGATCTTAATATTTGGTTATTTTTTGTACCACAGTTGAACTCATACGTGTTGTGTGCTTTGAACTATGCATCAGGCTTTTTTCAAGATGTAATGATTAATGTCTTTTGTTGCAGCTGTGTTTCATTTCACTGCAGCCTACTGCAAAGTTGACATATATGTTCACTTTCTGTGTATGTTGCGTTGGACCTTATGAATGTCTAGATTTTTCAACCATCAAGAAATTGTGTTCTGCTGTTTTAAAAGACGATGTCATGCAGGTATAAGGAATGAATGAATCAATCAAAATTTATATGTGGCGCATAAAATAAAATAAAAATGTCCACACAAAACCTTGTGGGTTCACAGCGCCGGATACGCACAGTACATACATGTAAGCTCTCACAAGTTAAAACTACCAAAAGACATTCATACTGATAGCCCCTAACCACCCACACCACCCCCTTCCGAAAGTGCAAATATACATAGTAGTTAAATATAGAGTTAAAATAATAAACCAAACACGCACGTACGAACGCGCGCGCATACACACACACACACACGCACGCACCCCCCCCCCCCACCCCCCCACCCCAACACACACACATACAGTAATTATGGCGACGTACTTCATTCAGCACACACACAAGTGCAGGCGCACGCACATCACACACAATCGCATCGACTGCCCTGCCTAGATAAAGAGGTGAGTTTTCAGAGTAGCTCTCAAAGACTGAATGGAGTCCTTCTCCTTGATGCTCTCGGGCAGGACATTCCAGAGGGAGGGAGCGACATTCCTGAAGGCTCGCTGGTCATATCATTTTGTCGTATAATCCCTGGGCCTGAGAACATCATGGAGAGATCTAGATGCTAAACTGAGAAGGCGAGACGGGGTGTGTCTATGGATAAGATCAGAGAGGGAGAGGAGTTGTTGTTTTTTCTCCAGAACTGACCAGTATGTGGTGGAGAGAATTTTGTGGCTGATCAGTTTCTGGATGGAAAACCAATGAAGCTAAGAATGCGAGTGGTGTGATCTGTGTGTGTGTGTGTGTATGTGTGTGTGTGTATGTGCGTGCGTGCGTGCGTGCGTGCGTGCGTGCGTGCATGCGTGTGTGTTTTTCGTTTCATTACAATTCTTGCAGCAGCATTTTGCACACCTTGTAGACGTTTAACCTGCGTTTGAGGCAGTCCCGACAGAAGGCCATTGCAGTAGTCAAGCTTTGACAAAATCAGCCAGACAGCAATGCTGCTTGCAGTTTTGCATTAGACTCTTCTTGTCTTTCTTTTTCAAGATGTGATGACTAATGTCCGTATGGATGGATTTTACACAAATATCGGACGTGGAAAAAGCAATACTGACTTTTGTTAACATTTCAAAAAGGAACCTACTTTTGAAAAAAAAAAAAAAAAAAAAAAAAAAAAGGGGGGGGGGGGGGAGAGGAAAAGGTGTGTGTGTGTGTGTGTGTGTGTGTGTGTGTGTGTGTGTGTGTGTGTGTGTGTGTGTGTGTGTGTGTGTGTGTGTGTGTGTGTACAACCATAATAACCGAGTTTTATTAACATGACAAAAATACAGCTAGTATGTGTGTGTGTGTGTGTGTGTGTGTGTGTGTGTGTGTGTGTGTGTGTGTGTGTGTGTGTGTGTGTGTGTGTGCGTGTGTGTGTGTGTGTGTGTGTGTACAACCATAATAACTGATTTTTATTAACATGACAAAAATACAGCTAATGTTGAAAACCTGTTGTTGTTTTCTCTCTCTCTCAAAGACTGAATGGACTCTCTCTCTCTCTCTCTCTCTCTCTCTCTCTCTCTCTCTCTCTCTCTCTCTCTCTCTCTCTCTCTCTTCTCCAAAAACATAAGGTTTTAGGAGTAACTATTGATAATAATTTGTCTTGGACAAATCATGTAAATGAACTAACCAAACGTGTTTCTCAAAAGCTACATCAACTTGCAAAAATTTAACATTTTCTAAATGCTCATGCTCGAAAACTATTTTTTCATGCACATATCCAACCAATCATTGACTATGCTTCAACACTCTGGGACTCTGCTAGTGCAAACACATTAAAACCTCATGTTAGTATTCACAAGCGAGCCCTTAAATTAACCCTTCTAAAATCCACATCTTTGACAGCTCACGACTATAAACTTTTAGATGTCCTTCCGCTAAAATTAAAATTAGAATTTAATAAAGGCATTATTATGCATAAAATAGTATTTGGTTATGCACCATCAAATCTCAAATTAAACTTTGTTTCAAATCAGAACAGACATTCACACAAACTTGTAGTACCCCGTCCTAGATTAGATTTATTTAAATGCAGCTTGATGTATTCCGGGGGGAAACTATGGAACAATTTACCATTATCAATAAAAAAAATTATCAGATCACAAAGCATTAAAAAAAAACATTTAAACAGTACTTAATGGAAAAAATCACAACAAACATTGATTAAGGATATGTGCACTTTTTTCTTCTTCTTTTTTTAACATGATTTGAACATTTATATTTTTAATATTTGTGAATAATTATGTGTTATAAAATATATATTATGCATACATGCATGCTTTTCATTTTACTGTCTGTCTGTCTGTCTGTCTGTCTGTGTCTGTCTGTCTGTCTGTCTGTCTGTCTGTCTGTCTGTCTGTCTGTCTGTCTCTCTCTCTCTCTCTCTCTCTCTCTCTCTCTCTCTCTCTCTCTCTCTCTCTCTCTCTCAATAGTTAATATGAGTTTTTGAGTTGATAATTATTTTGTTTTCGATTGTTTTTGTTGATTTTGTTTTCCCCGAGGGCTGGATGAAAAAAAGTATTGTACGTATTCCTTTACCCTCGTTAATAAAAAAATTCGTTCGTTCTCTCTCTCTCTCTCTCTCTCTCTCTCTCTCTCTCTCTCTCTCTCTCTCTCTCTCTCTCTCTCTCTCTCTCTCTCTCTCTCTCCTCTCTCTCTCTCTCTCTCTTTTTTTTTTTTTTGGGGGGGGGGGGTGTTTGTTTTAGTCAGTGCTAGTCAGTAAGCTAGTCAGATGATATTTTTTAAAGTACATTAAAATGCGTGCGTGCGTGCGTGCGTGCGTGTGTGTGTGTGTGTGTGTGGTTTAGTTTTTACTAACTGCACGAGTAAGGGTAATCAGAATTTCCACTTTGTGCTTGTTTCCGACTTTGAAAAGATACAAACATTGTTCTGTGTACAAGGTTACTGTTCGTGCATAGTTGAGGGAGTTTCATGAAGTAGTTTGAACCACTGGAAGAGTCCTCAACGAGTATCTTAATAAAACTCTTGGCAAAGTTGAACCCACAACGTGCTCTGAATTAGATGAATTGGCCAGACATCTACATACCAATTTTTTAATATATTCTTTTAAATCTGAAAAGCCAAACATGTAAGTTCGATTGCTGGTGGCGTTCACGAGCCACATTTCTAAGACGCCAAAAGTCAAAATTATCTGAACTTGTTTTAGCAAGAGTCAAATTTGCATTTCTCTGACTCGAATGAGGTAGCATTTCTGTTTTTAAATTCCCCTCCGAACACTCTCCTCTCTCTACCACGATTATTTGTATTTTAATTTGCTGTATAGAGTTTTGCCGTATTTGCCATCAGGGACAGATTTGTAACAACAGCAACAAAAGAAGGCTGTTGTTTTTTCAAAAGTTGACTCGTGCTTACTTTTTTTTTTAATCCGTCTGTATTAAAATTTAACCCATTTGCTACCAAATTTTATTTTTCAAAGTATTAAAAAAAATCATTTTGTACCACAATGAGCATATTTAGCAGTCATTTTGGTTTATTTTATCAAATTTTTTGATTTTGACGGGTAAATACACCGATCCCACATAATTATAGGATCGTGGTAGCAAGAGGGTAGGGATTTTCTTACACTTTGTTTACTAAAATCATTGCAAATATTTCTAGGGTGTATTAATTTTATTACTCACATGTTTAAGCCATAAATTTGTTGTAGAAACAAAATAAGTCATTCAATATGATCATTTCTCGAGCTCACAATTTGTCTTACTACCGAAATATACCAAACAATTCGTCAAGAACACAAAATAGTAGGAACGGAATATTTAACTTTCATTCACATGCCGTAGACATAATGGTATGAAACTAAATCATTAAATGTGATCATTTATGTATAGTGTGCCAGAAAAGATCTTAAAAATGAAATGTACCAAAATAAAATAATAGGTCACGAACATTGACAAAATGACAAAATAAAATGTACCGTCAATTACAGACCCAACCTATTAAGGGCACCAGAATTATAGCTAGAGAGCATGCCTCTGATGCCAAAAATTGGTACTCAATCAAAATGTCTGGTCTACATAGTAGTTCACTCTATGTGGAACCTGATGAAGCATCTGCCGTGACGGAATGCCAACATTACACTTGCAGTATTTGTATTTTGTTTTCATGCTGCGACAAGCACACTTTAACTGGGTGGGCCAGGGCCGATCGAGGTAGTCCAGCCTGTGCTAAGATGCACCAAAACCTGTTAGACGTCCCGGGAACAGTAGACGAGGACCACGGGCGAGGAACGCTCTTTCAATCGTGTGGCAGATGGCAAGAAGATCGTTGGTCCTGTTCAGAGCTTCCTACGTGAGCCTGTGGCTAGGCTTGCGGAATGCAACAATCCAAGCAATAAATGCGGAGATGGTCCACGAACATTTCTTTGAACAAATGGCAGTGCTGTACCTGTCGACGTTCTGGTGAATCCGATCAACCCCGCCCATAGTCTTATTGTAGTGTTTGATCAGGAACGGCTGGCCAATGTCCACCCTTTTCCCATCATCTCGGCTATCATTTGATTTTTTGGACTGGTTATATAGACACCGATCTTGTTGGAGACAACGCTGACGATATTCGTATCGTTCTACCTCACATCGTCTAGTCTATTCTTTGTGTCACATGCATAGTGAAACGCTCCTCGTGGTGCCTTTTCCATTTCCTTTACTGAAGTCAAGCTTGACTCACTGGGGGAGGTTTAATATAAATATAGTTGCCTGATCGTAGCAGCATCTTCCGGCATGGAGAGAACTTTACAAACACTGAAATATCTGAACAAAGTAACAGAAAAGAAACTTCTAGAATATCGTGGAAAATTACGGTACTAAGACATTTTTGTCCAAACAATTAAAAATTGTGTATGCTAACCACACTTTGTGGATCATAACTGTATGCTTAAAATCTGATCTGGTTGAATAAAACATTTAAAAAAAAAGAAGATATGTATTCTGCTTGAAATACAATTTCAAGAATGCTAAAAACAAATTTAAAAAATTTCTTGCTGCCACGATCCCATATATGGGATCACACTTCAGATATGCACTACAAATTAACTGATATTTTTATTTTTATGTTTTTAACAGAGAGATTTAGTTTTAGAGATTAAACTTCAACTTTGCTTAATACAGAGTTATATAAATATCCCTAGGTGAGCTGCTGTACACTAACCTTCGTGGTGATATTATGGCTGAACTCAAAACATGGTTCGGTCATGCAAATGGCCGCTCCCAGAAAGAGGAGCTACACGAAAGTAACTCAAAAGCATCTTTTTAGCACTTTATTGGGTTCCCTTGACATGCTGAAACAGTCATACAGTGGGGTTAAAACAATGCAACAGTGTGGGCATCACATGGATGCCCGATCCCATATAATTTTCATGGGATCGTGGTAGCAAATGGGTCAGCTGGGTCAGCTATCATCTCCATCAGCTTCTCTCTTCCTCTCTCGATTCTGCCCAGTAGCTGGACTCGTCATCCACATCATCGCTGTCGCCAGATGTTTCATTGGGGGCTTGGTCGTATTCAGTGGCACTGGAAAGGACAGAAACGGAGACCTGAGCTCTGACGTCGACGCCGAGTCACCAGGATGCAACTTTCGTTCCCGATGTTAAAGGGGCGGTTCACTGTTACGTATATCCGTCACTGAGACAACTATAAGTATTGAACACAGAAAGTAAAATTAACACAGTATTTCCCAAACAAATTCCTCAGTCTTAAGCTTCTATTTCTATCTCATTTGCCTGGTGGACTCTCTTCTTCTTCTTCCTTATTTTGTTATTGTTTTGTTTTTATATCGCTTGCTCCTTGAATCATTTCCTTCCCGTAATGACATCATATGACGTCCATGTTGACGTGTTTTCCATCTGCCAGAAGCACGTTATAGGCGGTTCTGCTCGAATTCCGGGTAATCAGGCATTCTGTGGAGAGGCAAAGTTCTAGACAACGAACACTTCTGGCTGGCTTAACCGCGGTCTGCAAGACTCTTCTTGGAAGGAATCGCAGCAGCAGCAGAGTCTTTGTCAAGTGACCTTCGCTTTTGAATACAAGGCCCCTTCGTCGTGAATAAGTTAACCATACATACACTCCTCTCTCTGCCACGATTATTTTGTATTTTAATTTGCTGTATTGAGTGTTGCCGAATATGCCATCAGGGACAGATTTGTAACAACCAACAAAAGAAATTTTTGTTTGTTTGTTTGTTTGTTGTTGTTTGGGGGTGGAGGGGTGGGGGGGGGGGGGGTCTGTTTTTTCAAAAGTTGACTTCTGCTTACTTTTGTTTTTATTCCGTCTGTAGTAAAATTTTAATTAGCATCTCCATTAGCATCCCTCTCTCCCTCCCTGTCTCCCCCCCCCCCCCCCCCAACACCCTCTCTCTCCCTCTCTCTCTCTTGCAGAGATGAGCTCGAACTCACCAGTAGCAAGGCGCACCGCAAGTGACCCCGATCAACAACAAAAATTATTTCTCGTAATTGCGGACCTGCAAAGCTATAAACTGTGTTGCAACGACAGAGTAACCGCCATCCCTGCAGACCTGACAAATTTCAGGGCGATCGGTTGACGTTTTGTTCCATTTTCATCCACTTTATGACACAGCGTGCGAAAGTCAAGACTGCCATGCGGATTAACATACTCATGCCAACACTTCTGTACTGAACAGGGGACATTGAGAAACATCCTGGTCAAACCGACCCCGTGGCTTCCAAAGGAGCGGCCAACACCCGCAGCGACAGCAATGGACACGGGCGACCTGACCACGACAACGACACGAGTCTCTCTGGAATCGCTGCCAGCATCAACTCTCATCAGGGCACAAACAGACATGCAACAGACGATGAAGCAGAAAATCCGTTGCATAGAAAGCACACAGAACACAATATTAGAAGAGATGAAACACAGCCTACAAACGGTCAGCCACTACATCAGTGAGTTGAATCTCAGCCTCGAAGACCTGTCGCTGGAGAATGAGAAACTCGGGAAGGAACTGCAAAAACAGTGGTCTAGACCTGATTACATGGAAAATCTAAGTCGTCGACGAAACATTTTATCCCACAACATACCAAAGAAACGACAGAATGAAACCTGGGAAGACTGCGAAAGAGCTGTGCGTGGAGTCATTAAAGACTGAAAATCGGTGCAGACATACAGATCAATCGTGCACACCGTGTGGGATCACCGATCATCATCGGTCTACAGAACTACAAAGACAAAGACTTAATTCTGAAAGAACGCTCACAAACTCAAACAAAAGGACACAAGTATTGGAATTTCTCAGGATTCCCTCCGTGTTTACGTTTGTCATAGAAAGCGGACAGGTCAAGCGGTTCATCAGCGAGGCCTGGCTGTATATATATATATATATACACACGTGTTGTCAACAGTAAACAACAGCTCGTGGACAGCGCAACGCGACCTAACAGTCAGCCGGACTCAAGCGATCGTGGCCTGCGGAAGACGAGGGCAGCACGTGCAGCGAGCAGTGAGGAAAGTGTCTGTGAGTTGAACTGCCAGTCAGGTGACCGGTTTCCTTCTCCACACGACCATTTCTACCCGGCACCCCGAAAAGGCCACCAGCACAACTTCAGACCACGAAGCAGAGAAGGGGGAGAGATTTTCTCTGCCGGAAGAGAAGATGGCACTATAGTCAGGGACAGGATGCCAGACCTGTAGCCAGTGGCTTACTTTAGAAGAAGGGGGTCCAGTCCCACAAGCTGCTGCTACAGAGGCGGGCCGCGGCATCCGGGTACCAACCAGCGTGGCGGTAGAGGCATTGGGAGAGGCAGTCCGCGGGATCGCCATTACACTTTTTTCTCTCTCTCTCTCTCTCTCTCTCTCTCTCTCTCTCTCTCTCTCTCTCTCTCTCTCTCTCTCTCACACACACACACACACACACACACACACACACACACACACACACACACACACACACACACACAACACACACACCACACACACACACAATGTCACACACACACACACACACACACACACACACACACACACACACACACACACACACACACACACAGTGCCAGATAGACAAACTTACCCCCGTGACAGATGATCGGATCTGTGCATGAATTCTGCGCTTCTGACTTGTGCGGTTGATCTCTGTTGTTGGTCCTCTTCTGGTAACAAGGAAAAAACAAAATCAAAATCAAAAACATAAAATGTTTTTCTTTCTCCATTGTCATTGAAAGGTAGCAAACAAATCATTCTGCATATCCGCCTGCTACACTGTGGACGACTCACAAAGAGAATACATCATTATCGATCAGCACACTGTCCTTCTCCACTGTCACAGACAGAGACAAGACGATTCGGTCTGTATATCCTCCTTCTTCACTGTGGTTTACTAACAAAGCGAACACATATCAGTCAGTATATCTTCCTCTTTTTTTCTCCACTGTCAGAAAAGAACAAAAAAGAAGTCAATCAGCATATATAATTATATGCCTTCTAGACTTCGCGTAACTGACCGAACGACCGATCAGTCAGTGTATCGTCCTTCTTCGTTGTGAGTAACTACCAAACGGGAGACATATGACTATGAATCATCTTCTTTGTCCATTGCCGGTAAACCACACACACACACACACACACACACACACACACACACACACACACACACACACACACACACACGCACGCACGCACGCATCAGTGTGTATATATACATCTTCCCTGCGTGTCCACTGTCGGTAACCAACTGAGGGTTCTAGGTTGCCATTTACCCAGAGCAGCTTCAGCCAATCAGAAACGTCATAAATAATATTCCGCTGGAAAAGCCCGAAGAGTGGGCGCCATGTTTGCCTCACAAGCTGTATAAAGTATGCCAACAGAGCAACAAAACCTCCAAAATGATCAAGCAATGACGCTTCGTTGATGATGATAAATATCGGAAATGAGCCAAGCTGCATTTATTTCAACGATGGAATCAGGCAGTGCATAATCCTGGTGGATTCAGGCAACACAGCTAGTACTGGATACCACACGGTGGTTAGATCGAAGCACGGGAGATCGACGGTGGAATCAGATTCAAAGTACCGTACTGTGTTGTTGTTTTTATGTGCTCGAATGTTTTTCTTTTGTTGCTGCTTTATTTTATTTTATTTTGGGGGCGGTTTCATTTTTCTTTCTTTTTTAGAGGGGGTGGGGCTGGGGTCTATTCCTTCTTGACGACTGTTGCACCAGTACGAGTGTGCACAAAGTCATAAATGTGTGAATGAATGACCCAAACTATAAGTCATTTGTCTTTCGGTGTTCAAATGTTCCCCTTTTTTACCTGTATAGGCTGGTTTACCCCTCTTCTGGCGCCATCGGATGTAGCCCAAGAGTAATAATATGACCAAGGTGATGGCGACGATCAAGCCGACGATCAGACCGAAGTTCACTGTCGAAACATATTGCTGTATTTTTTATTTTTTTATTTTTTTTATGTTTTTTATGGTCTAACACACACACACACACACACACACACACACACACACACACACACACACACACACACACACACACACACAACCCCCAACATATGTATTATGTATGCAGACCTTCAACCGCTGATTCATTCATATCTTAAAATCGATGGTGGGATAAAATAAGATCAGATACGGTGATACAGTGCTGTACTGAGATCAGGTAAGGTGTGATACAACTTCATTCTACATGACACAGAAATGTTCTGAAAATGTGCTTGCAGGTATACGATTAAATATAAAACAATACAATAAAATGAACCCTGATCAAGTAAGATGATAACATACTGTTCGAAGATACCATACTGTTCTATAAAACAATACAATAAGATCAAACATGATCAAGTAAGATGATACTATACTCTTCTATGATCTGATAAAATGATAATTTTTATCCTGCCAGAGACATTTAGCTAGGAAACATCAAAGTACAAAATATTACAATATATATCATAAAATAAAATATCACATACCTTTTACACTTTTAAACACGCCCATTTTCACAACCCTCCTCCCTGTATTTATTCTTTTCATGGTTGCTCTTCGACTTTGTGTTTTAGTTAACGTATACAGATTTCTCTTGCAACTAAAAACTTTCAATTTAACTGTGCCCATTTTCACACTCCTGATCCTGAAACTTCTTTGTTTGCCCTTAGACTTTTCGTCTCAACACATACAGACTGACCCTGCAACTAAACTTTAAATTTCATTTTAACCATGCCAGATTTCACACCCATCCTCCCCACTTGAATTTCTCTTTGACTTTTTTTTTTTTAATTCTCAATGTACGCAGATCTCAACTGCAACGAAACCTTCAAATTCATCATCTGACACAGAACGCGGTCCAGAGCGCCGGTGCAAAATACAACGAACAATGAAGTTAGTTACAGCGCTGAAAGCACGTCACACAAACACAACAACAAAGACCTGAGTCGCTTGCGGTAATTCTCACCTGGCCTGCGAGAGGTACATGAACTCCACCAGAGGTACATCCTCCAAAAAGAATGCCCCCCAGTGGCATGTCTACCCTCTATTTCAGGCACACTCGACGACACATGTGCGTACAAGCATAAGACGGAATAAACTGTGTATTTGTGTGTTTATGTGTTGAGCCACTTTCGAGATCAAAGGGCTATGTCCGGTCTTGGACAAAACTGGTTCTCTCTCATGTTTTTGTTGTTGTTGTTGTTTATAGCTGCAAGTAAGAACATCCGATACGTTCTGGATTCCCTCGCCCTGATATTACTCATGCTTCACTGGGGAAAAAAAAAGAAAAAAAAGTTCCTTCTTCTGTATTATCAGCTGTGGTGACGGACTGCTACACGGAATCGCGCGCAACATTTGCCTCGGTGCTAGTGATCACGACAGGCACCCTCTGAAAGTAAAACCGATGTTTCAAACTCGCTATTTTGATCACCGTGTCCATTTTACACTCTCTCTCTCTCTCTCTCTCTGTCTCTCTGTCTCTCTGTCTCTCTCTCTCTCTCTCTTAATTCCTTAACTTACTTCCTTCGGTACCTCCGCCTCCTTCGGTACCCCCGTCATTCTTTTTGATTCTAACGTCAACATTCACAACCAGCTTTTGCAGCTGGTGGAAGACATCGCACCGGTAGACTCCCTCGATGCTGAGCATCTCCTCGTCGGTAAGCTTGGTGGTGTTGATGTAGGCCAGCCCGGTGGAGACGTTGTAGAAGACGTGGGGTGGGGCCTGGCCCCCTTCGTAGATCTTCTCCTTAAAGATCCACCTGTAGGACACCGGGAACAGTCGGTCCGACACGGCCGCCACCGTCAGGTTCACCGTGCCACCCCTACCCACTGCCTGCACCGACTTGGGCCTGGTGGTGATTCGTATCGGCACTGGGACATACGGCAACACAACGAGGCTTTTTTCTTCTTCTTCGCCTACTTCTAGGGGTAGAGGAGAGAGTAAAGAGAATTAGTGCACACGGAATTACTGCACACACTAAAAGTAAAGTGTACTGAAAGATCGTGGGTTAATTACACCGTAAGGCTGTGGCTTATTTAGCCCGGGCTGCACACGTGTGCTTGAAAAGGTGTGTGACAGAGAATACAACTATGTATTCAAGCAAGCGACTACCTGCTGGTGAGATGGTACCAGAACGGAAATGAGGCTAGACAGCGCAGCTGAGGGCCAGTCGGACTGAAACACCAGGTGACAATACTGGTGAGGGTTCGAATCCCCTCTGCGGCGAAAGAGGTTTTTTCTCCCGGAATCTACTTCCAGTGCAGACTTTCTTACTATGTTTGTGCAGCCCCCGTGTGCAATCGCATGTATCAACATCTGTGCGCTTGCTAAAAATCATAAACACTGGCAGCCATACCATTGTCTGGACACACGGAATTATTGCACACACTAACAGGAATGGGTATAGCGCTGTTACTTGCGGCTGCTGTGCCTTACCCAGGTAAGGCAACCCAAATCTCCCTCTAGCACACATGCACACGTGTATGCATGCGTGCGTGCGTGCGTGCGTGCGTGTGTGTGTGTGTGTGTGTGTGTGTCTACGTGAGACTGCATGAAAATTCGGAACTCCGACCGAAGCTCACATGAATTATGATGTTCCCCTTCCCAAAAAGATGAATGGAAAGTAGTCCTACTGTGTTCGGACCATTCTGTGGCCTCCAGAGGGCAGGAATGGGCTGGAAGAAATTTCACCAGCTCCCCCCCCCCCCCCCCCCCCCCCCAACACACACACACACACCATCCCCATCCTCCAGTATTCCCAATCCTCTTCTTCCTTTTGAGCAAAGCGGGGGCCCCCGGGACATCCTCAACGATGTAGAGGAAGTAGGGAGCGGTGGGGTGTGGGTGGGTGGGGGAGAGAGGGAGAGAGAGAGAGAGAGAGAGAGGGAGAGAGAGAGAGAGAGAGAGAGAGAGAGAGATCTTCTTATTGAATCGGATAACAGTCAGCTGAATGCTAGATGGAAGTCAGCAAGATATCCACTCACAACTGATGACGGTGTGTGTGGGGTGCGGTGGGGACGGGGGATCCTCGTAGGACCTGAAAGTCAACTGAACGAAAGGCGCAGGTCAACAAAATAGTTATTATCAACTTACAGATGACGTTGAGACATCCGTTGCCGAACTCCTCGCCAACGCTGTTAGAAACGTAGCACTGGAAGCAGGTTATGTCCTTGCTCTTCTGAGCCAATTTCACCGTCAGCACCTGGCTGTTGTCCGCGAACACATACTTGTTAGGATCTGAAACACGCAGCAAGCAGTAAGCATGCCCTCACTCTGTCCCCTTCACCCCTTACAAAACAGGGAGCCTAAGAGCCAACAATACTCAAACTCCTTCAGCCAGCACGGCGTTGGGCGATATAGATGATATCATAACAGTCATCCACTGGCAAGGCCAAGAATTTATTTCAGCGGTCAAATCTGAAGTCTAAGTCACACGAAGCTTTCCTATCCCTGGTCGTGACAACCTGCGGTCAGCCATGCTTTGGATCCGCGGCTTGCACACCGCGTGAAGAAGCCACACGGTGCTCGCCACTCGCTTGGCGCCCAAATGACCGGATGTTTACTCAGGGTCAATGCATAAAGCCATCGCTTCCATCTTACTTCGCACACTTACACAACAGGGTTCCAGGCGAGAGCAAGAGGAGGAAGGTTGAGCTGGACCCTGAAGTTAGCCCAGAAGAGATCTTGAGTAGGGAGGTGGAGCTGGGCTGCGAAAGTTCGACTTCTTTCGCTTCGGGTTGTTCTTCAACAGCAGTGCAACGGACATTGATTTTGTGACTCTGCCCAGCACGGCAGTTGAAACAGCAACTGCGCAGTGTACTAGTCGCTGCGCAATGGCGAGGGGACACCGCCTTAACACTTCCACTGTTCTGGCGGCGGTCCGCTGTCTCTCAGGTCTTTTTCGGGCGGTATCCGCGGTCGAACCATCACTCTTTCGTCCTCTCTCACCCCCCCCCCCCCCCAACCCCCCACCCGTCCCCAATAAGCAACCTCACTTCTGTGGACGTAAAGCAACATGGTCAAGGTCTTACTTCGCACAAGTGAGCCGGTTTGGCCTAGCGGTAAGGCGTTAGGCTGGTAAGCGGAGGGACCTCGGTTCTAATCCGCTTCGGCTCTCCTTTCTCTTCAAATGTTGTGGTTTGTGGACACTGTCTTGTGACTTTGTCCCTCACAATTAATGAAACACTAAAATGGCTCTCATCGTTGGCCATCTTAATGCAGGTGTCATTCTGGTGGTGACAGTGTGGTGACAGTGTAGCAATATTGGTATATAATCTTCCTCTTCCCTTACTTCTGTACCCCTTTCCCCCATCTCTCCGTCTCTAATAAGCCTTATGGTTTCTGTGGCCGTTAAGCACCATGTTTACTTACTTACTTTGCAGAGCTCAGGAGCTATGTGAAAGTCGAGGTGGACGTCCTGGGCTCCCTGTTCCTAACAGTACTGGTACTAAGCACTTACAAATTCTCTGACCATACATATATTCACAACAAAGGCTAAATGCACATCCACACACACACACACACACACACACACACACACACACACACACACACACACACACGCACACACACACACCACAACACCGACAACACACACACACACGCACCACAACACAGACAACACATGCACACAACACCGACAACACACACACACACACACACACACACACACACACACACACACACACACACACACACACACACACACACACACACACCACAACACACACCACAACACCGACAGTACACGCACACACACACGCACGCGCGCACACACACACACACACACACACACACACACACACACACACACACACACACACACACACACACACACACACACAAAGTTCTAATGAGGAACTTCTCTAGCTAGAAGAGCTTTCAGACCTTCACTTTTACACGCCTTCCCAACATAAATGCCTATCGGTATTATTACTGTTATGATTATCATCATCATCATCATTGACGAAGCAGACGATGTAGTCTGGACTGAACAGGCTTAAGATCTACTGACCGCAAGACGGGTCCAGGCTGTTTCTATTCATAAACCACCTGGGTTTGGAAGGTGGGGCTTGTGAGTCTGAAGCCCTTGCGGTCTAGGGCTGAACAGGTTAACGAACTGACCGACGACACTAAAAGGCTGTCCATTCATCGTCCAAGTGGGTTCGCTGGGCGGGTTCTCCTTGGCAGCAGACCTGGACTGGCAGTAGAAGATCGCACTGTCGCTTTGTACAAGAGTCGTGGACTTCAGAGGCTTCACCCAGATTGGAGTAGCTGGAGAGAAAAAAAAGCTTAATCTTAACCACACACACACACACACACACACACACACACACACACACACACACACACACACACACACACACACACACACACAGAGAAAAAAGATGAGCAGTTACGCCCTGACGAGTCACACTAATGTGCAAACCCGAAAAGAAAAATGTGTTAATTATATCTCTCTTTCAATACATGTGCAACAAAGTCACACAAACCATATTGTGCATGGCATCTTAATGTACGCAGTAACTATTACAACGTTTGAACTACATTGAAGAAGAATCCCAAAACTGCAATATTCATACCCTAGTCGATGTGATTAGCAGAATATCCATACACTAGCTGATGTGATTAACAATCGTACAAAGTTTCAACACGGATAAGAACATACCTTTTTCTGCAACTGACACCGCTATGACCTTGAAATGTAGTCATGGTCACTAAAATGATATGAACATGCATGTAAGACTTAGTCTGTATACTACCATCATGCAAAGTTGTGTGTCATTTTTGTTCTGTTTGAGGTTTCTTTGCGTCATAATGAAATTACCATATGTAACTCGACAAAACAAAGAAGTACAGTGTAGGTGAAATGATTGATGCGTGTTGTTCCGAATAAAACCCCACACTGATGTGGTTGCCAAAAACAAAACAAAACGAACGACGAGAGAAAATCCAACGAACATGTGATGTTGATGGATATGGTTCCTGCCGCTCTACCAAGCTTGTTAACACCGGTACAGGTGTAAGACTTTTCATCCGTCTCCACCAAGTTCTCGATTTTCAACACTCGCCCATAGCTTTCAATGCTGTAACGTCCTTTAACATTGGTGATCTCGTTACCATCGCTGTCCTCCCATGTGATGGTGGGCACTTTGACCGCCTTCTTAGTACTTTTTACGCTGAAATATTAACATCATATTTCGTAATCCTTTCGATGCTGTGCTCATTTGCTCTCCCTCTCTCTCTCTCTCTCTCTCTCTCTCTCTCTCTCATCTCTCTCTCTCTCTCTCTCTCCTACTGTTGGAGGAGGCCAGCCTCCATTGACAAAACTATGTACATTTTAACAAATATGCTTCGAGAAGGTTGGTTCCTTTAAGAATCCCTTGACAGGATTTCTTTCACACACGGTGATAAACACATGATAAAACTCATTACTGAAATGCCTGGTGCTAGAGTGCAACTGCCGTTTTGTAAGTAAGAAAGTGTGTGCAAGTGTGAGGAAACGGTTTGCACGCGTTACCTTCTGACCCAACACTGAACGCGCAAGGTCTGAGCTGAAGTACACCAGCTGGCGAACACTGAACAAATTGCTCACTACCCATTGAACAATTAAACCACTCATTATCTACTGAACAATTGAAACCACTCACTATCCACTGAACAATTAAATCCCTCACTATCCACTTAACAATTAAACCACTCACTATCCACTGAACAATTAAACCACTCACTATCCACTGAACAATTAAACCATTCACTATCCACTGAACATTTATACCACTCACTGCACACTGAACAATTAAACCATTCACTATCCACTGAACTATTAAATCCCTCACTATCCACTTAACAATTAAACCACTCACTATCCACTGAATAATCAAGCCACTCACAATCCACAAAACAATTAAACCACTCACTTTCCACTGAACTATTACACCACTCACAATCCACTGAACAATAAAACCACTCACTATCCACTGAACAATAAACCACTCACTATCCACTGAACAATAAAACCACTCACTATCCATTAGCAATCAAACCACTCACTATCCACTAACAATCAAACCACTCACTATCCACTGCACAATTAAACCACTCACTGCAACTGAACAATTAAACCACTCACTATCCACTGAACAATTAAGCCACTCACTATCCACTAACAATTAAACCACTCACTATCCACTAACAATTAAACCACTCACTATCCACTGAACAATTAAGCCACTCACTGTCCACCGAACAGTTAAGCCACTCACTATCCACTGAAGAAGCACTCGAGACGAGCGACGGACTTGGGTTTGAATGTTCGCGCCTCTGGTCCCAAACTCTGGGTGGAAAACCGCAGCACAGGAGCTGACTCGGGAACTAAAATTGAAACACAAACGACGAAATGTTTCACATTTGAGACGTTGTACATTTTGTTAGCATCCAAACAAATCTCAACGGTAATGCTTGGGTGGGTGTGGGTGTGACTAAACGTGCGTCCGAATAATCAGACACTGCCAGCCTCCCAACCACAACAAGGGGCAGTTCGTGTTATATATATATATACCTCCTCCTCTCCACACACCCATCATCCCACACCCTTCTCCCTTCCTCCGCCACACACCTCTCTCATCTTCTCCATAGACATGCACACACTTCCTCGCCTTCTCAGGTCAGAATCTAGATCTCTCCTTGATGTTCCCACGCACCGAGATTCTAAGACGAAGTGATACGGCCAGCGAGCCCACAGGCAAACATTTACAATTTCCACCAGCTTTCCAATCGGTAGCAAAGTGACAGCCGTCACGCAGAATTAGAGACCTGTTACAGTTTGTCAGTGTCCAAGGAAATCATCACGGTAAGGTTTGTGCCAATGGTAACATACAGATAGTTGATAGGATGGATGTCGATTAGTTAGTTCATGACCACCATCATGCAAAATTTGAGAAATATTACATTTTGCCAGTGTCCAAGGAAATCATAACGGTAAGAATGTATGCCAATGGTAACAGACAGCTAGTGAAAATAAGTGATTAATAAGGGATCACCATCGCGCAAAATTTGAGACGTGTAGCATTTTGTCCAAGTCTAAAAAAAAAAGAAAAAAAGCGGTCAGGTGTATGTCAATTATGTTGAAATTCCACCAGACAGCTAGTGGTATGGGATGTGTGTCGATTAAAAAGTGACTAACATTACGCAGACTTCCAGCGAGACCTTTTGTCTGTGTCCAAGAAAATATATCAGTATTCCACCAGACAGACAGTTTCATGCTTGGTGTTCGATTAAAATGTGCCTACCATAACGAAAAATGTGATGCCTTACATTTTGTCAGTGTCCAAGAAAATCACGAAGGTAAGGTCTGCGCCAACAATGCAGAGATTGCAGGACCTGGATAGCAAAGCTAGGTATAGAGAATCTGCGGTATCTGCACTTAATGCTTGGAACGAATTCCTGTTTTCTCAAGGTTAATACACTCCATGTTGGCCAACTGCGTTTAGAAAAGAAATACAAAGAGCTCGTCCTCTAGGTGTCTTTCAGCGTCCCGTCAGCCGCGCAGGTCACCCCAGGACGAATCACACGTTAAAATTATCCTGTACTAGTTCTGAATTCAAGTCATCAGATCATAAGTATAAAGCTGGCTCACAGTTCTGGCCACAGCACAGTCAACAGCAAACACAACCAAGTGAGAAAAAAAATCAATAATAAGCGTGTCTCGGTATTTTACGTTTCGCTAATTTACAACTCTCGACAATAACTATCTTCAGACAAATTCTTCACGACCTATTCTGTACAAAATTAAAGGAGGTAAAAATCTAATTCGCTGTCGTGATACACACCATCTACAATATATTTCACTAGTTGCTTGTGTTTTGAGGCCGATTTATTCAAATGCTATTCCGTGGGTTTCAAACACAAGAACCTACATCAATCGCTTGAAATGAAGAGCAGGAAAACGTCGGAAGAGGCTTTTGAACAAAAGGAGCTGAACTGACCAGGGAGGTAGAAACTAGGAGGGAAGCAATTCCTGGCTGTAACCGAAGCATGCGTGGCTTATATATTCTGACTTACTCCAGGCTTTGACAGCTCCGTGCTTTCATCGGAAGGGAACCTTCTTCTTTTTTTTGCGTCTGCAGTACCCCACTACGTGCAAAGAGGCAAAAAAAGCTTTACTTGGATTTTTCTGCTTTATAGTCAGCGTGAATGTCCTGCCGGAGTTCGAGAGTGACGCCGCAATAATGTTGTATACACCGCAGAGGTACTCCGCACCCGACCGTTGATCGGAGCGAAGCACATATGCGAAATGAAAGGTGGCTGAAACACAAGGAAAACGAGTAAGCAAAGTTCCAATGATTCATATTCAGAGTTTTTTTGTTTTTTGTTGTTGTTTTTTCGTGCTTGTGTGTGTGTGTGGCGTGGGGTTGGGGTGGGGGGTGACTGTGTGTGGTTCCGAATAATCAGACTCTGCAAACCACCGAACCACAAGGAGCAATGCGTGTCATAGCCCCCCCCCCCCCCCCCCCCCCCGCCCCCCCCCCCTTAGTTTATATTTGTACTTGTGATATTGTACAGTGACGTGAGCTCGTCCCCCCCCCCCCCCCACCCCCCTCCACGGGGTATAGCTAGATAACAGATTTATTAATTATACCAACCCTGTAAGCTTTCGATGTGCGTAACTGGCAGAGAGTACAAGATCCGATTCAAGAAGAACTCCTGTTTGGGAAGGCACTTAAACCCTAGTATTTTGTACACATGGCCAACCCAGGAATGGAACATCACCAAGGCAAATGTGCACATTTTAATTTCATTGGCAAATAAATATCTTTTTATTCTTATATTTTGAATTGTCAAACGGAAGCGCGACGGACATGTAAGAAAGCGGGCTTCTTTTTGTAATCGTTATGTGTTAGGCCCATGCCTTCGACTCGAAACATAAACCATTTTCGTGTTGCTTACTTTTCGTTCTGTAAACTTCCGCATTCAGAAGTGCTTCACTGCAAACCTGCACCGTTTCCTGACCCAGTAATAATAATAATAACAGTGGGTTGTGTGAGTGGGTGTGTATGCACTGAAACTGCCCTACTCTGGCTCGTCAGCGACCTTCTAACAGCTATGGACTCCAACAAGATATGCATTCTGACACTCTTAGACCTCTCGGCAGCGTTCGATGCAATAGATCACCAAATTCTCCTTACCCGACTTCAGCATTCATGCACGACTATATTCTGACCTACTCCAGGCTTTATGCGGAGAACGTTTGTCAGCTCTGGGTTCTCAACAGACGGGTCCTTAAATTCTGCGCCCGCAAAAAAGAAAAAGAAGAAAAAAAGAAGGAAACGTTACACTCCGTCAAAGGTTGTTAGTTAATTCATGTATTTTGGGAGAGCACACAAACAGGTACATGCACAACCGCATACCGACACGTTCCGCTCCACACACAACATCAACAACATTTCAAATATGTGACATGTAAAACAAATCCTGACTCAACAACATTTCAGATAATATGTGACATGTAAAACAAATCCTGACCTTTGCCATCCATATAGGTTCTCTCGTCTGGTTTGATAGCAAACTGGCCAGCACCCGAAAGACGATAATACCACGATATCTCTACTGAGCCGATGGACGCGGGCAAGCGGTCTGCACAGGTAATGGAACCGTAGTCACCTTCCTCGAATTCTTTTGACACCTTTTCCACCCGATACCCCGGCCACTCGCCAAGTCCTGTGTAGCAGAATAATCAATGATGATGATAAAAAATACAGAATCTGTATTGTCTATGTGTGTAGACAAATAAATTTGCCTATCGAATGCATAAAATTGCAACATAATACGTAAATATGGGTAAAACAAAGTCTCGCTCAGCCAGTCATACATACCAGCAGCTCATTCAGGCCAACACTATCAAATAAACATACACTCACACACACACACACACACACACACACACACACACACACACACACACACACACACACACACACACACTCACACACACACACACACTTTAAATGCATTAAAATCACAGGTAGCATGCTAAAATACAAACAATTATTAAAAACCGAATTTTAAAAATAAACAAACCTCCCACCCACCACCACTACGCACCCCTACCCCTACCGACATAATAAATCAGCAAGTGCAGATTGAACTAAAATTACTCCCATTAAATCATTATGTGTAAATGCGGTGATTAAGCAAAACATGGGTAAACTAGTCCATAGTCAACAGGAAAATTATAATCACTTCAGTTAAATGACTGCAGGCTTGGACAGCGCTCAGTAAGCAGTAACCATACATTCAGGCTCATGTTGTCAAAAACACAGGGTAAAAAGAAACTAGGCTAACGAACACGAAAAGAAGAAAAATAGCTAAAATTTGGAAGGAGTAGGGGGTTGGAAAGGGGGGAGGGGTGTCAGTTATTCAGCACTCGGCTCAGAACACATGTGTTTTCAGTTTTATGAGAAAACTGTTGAGGAAGTGAATTCTCTCAGAGCCTGCGGAGGAGCGTTCCACAGCCTTGGGGCAGTTTGAGAAGACTAGCTCTCATGCTTGTCTTTTTCTTTGTGTGCCTTTTCATCCACATTTGGAATGCGCAAACGTGACGGTGAAGAAAAGCTGGTAAGTTGATCAAGTTCCTGGTGCACTGGCGGGGAATGAGCAATTAATTGGGACTAAGCAATCAATCACTGAAGGAGAATCAGACAATCAGTTAATTAATCAATTAATCAATCAGTCAGTTTGTCAGTCACTAATCTTCACTAAATCATTCACACACACACACACACACACACACACACACACACACACACACACACACACACACACACACACACACACACACACAAACACACACACACGCACGCACGAAACTCTGCGTCGCAGAGTTAAAAATACAGTGTCACAGATCTGTACTTTAAGTATCATGGGAAAAGGAAATATTTTCGCAAAATGTTTTAGTATCGATTCAGCTAAAACTGAAAACGTGTCTTGACTGCTTCTGTTCGGCGAAAAGCACAGCCACCTCTGTTTGGTAACACAATCCATAGTTAATCCACAATCCTTGCTTCTCTCCCTTGAGCTGATCACGGGGACTCTCTCTCTCTCTCTCTCTCTCTCTCTCTCTCTCTCTCTCTCTCTCTCTCTCTTAACCACTCATTTCTTCCATTATTTGGGTGCCTACTCGACTTTCCGGATTTCATGTTTCCAGAGTTCCCACATGCACCCCACTCCGAACGCATGACAACATTCCGAATTAGTATAAGACATAAACTGCGGAAACCTGAATGAGTCCCGGCACTTTATAGGTATAGCCTTGCTGAAAACAAAACCGCAAAATCTCGAAGATTTTTGGTTTAAAGTGCCCCGTTGATTTTGTTTTCAATCTAGAATCGACCTTCCTCAGTAATGACTAGGACTCGATGTCTAAAACACCGTCCAGCGACATCTTGCATCTTGTTCCTCGGGCGACGCGTACACGCAATGTTGATGCCCGATATCAGAAGGGCGGTGCGTGCAACACGGGAGAGCTAGGACACGTCTCATTGCTTCCGAAACTTTGATTGGAATTAAAAATATAAAATCAAGGCGTCAATTTGAGAAGAAAGACAAAAATCATTTATTCTAATTGTTATTTCGCACTCTTCGGCTTGCTATTCAACGAGCTTGCTACAAGAACAATATTAACAGTGGAATGGGAAGCCCAGACTGCCATGTGTCAATATTCGACATCAGCTTTCGTAAACTCCAGGGGATGTACCGCCCTGGACATGTCGGAGTGACGGTAAACGACCGAGTAGATGGACTGGCGGGCAAAGCAACCATCACAATCGATGAGATTGAGACACTACCTGCAGGCACAAAGCCGACTTAGGCCATCGATCACATGGAGGAGTGAAGAGTGGAAACAGGAAGCGCTCGGTGACCCTCCTTGAAACCAGACGAACACTGGAACGGTTTCAAATGGAACGACGGAAAACCTCGGAGAGATGGGGTGGAGCGCATAATAATGGGCTATTCTGAGCGCATAGACACCGCCTTAAACAGAACTGAACTCGACCTCCTCTATCTCTTCAACAACGCAAGTTTTGAGAATGCTAGTTCTGTTAATGCGGTGATCCAGTACTCACGAGCGACTCGCGCTTCGATCTTGGCGGAGACGGCGACAGGCTGCATCCGTTCGGGGAAGGTGTTCTTGGCGCGGCATTGGAAGATGCCCTCCCTGTCTACTGTGAAAGGATTGATATTCAAGACACCAGTCTTTGCGTCCAACGATATCCCAAGGCGGGTGGATGATTGAACCTCGACACGATTCCGGTACCATACGTACCTGATGAGAACGGAAAATGATTATCATTAGGAACATTTTTTTCAGCACAATACAAAGCACACGTGATTCATGGCTGCGAAAAGATTTCTCCTTACGTCGGCCCCGCGTGGGATACCGCGAACGCAGAACTTAATGTCCACTCTGTATAGACATTTTCACACACGCATTAAGAAGTACAAAACATTTAAGCAAGCAAGCAAGCAAGCAGGCACACACACACACACACACACACACACACACACACACACACACACACACACACACACACACACACACACACACACACACTGGCTGATTGAACTTTAATGCTTTAATGCTGAAGGATAAAGATTTTGGGCAGAAGCCTAGTCTGTCCTTGCTAAAACAAAACAATAACAACAGCAACAACAAAAGCACATGCATTTAAGCAAAGTATACTGGTAAATCCAAAATGCCAAACAATAAAATTAGAAGCCTAGGCCCGTCTCAAAAAGAATTATTGAAAATAAAATCTCAAACAAAATTGAGTGCTAACGGTCTAAAACAAGACCCAATCACATAAAAGTGTCTGTCTCGAAAAGCGACCCATGAACTGGTGTGAGTTGTTCATGATTTTGTTGTTGTTGCCATTGTTGTCGTTGTTGTCGTCGTCGTCGTTTTGGTTTGTTAGTTTCTTCCATTTCTATCAAGTGCCAATATTTGCGGCCCCCTTCAGTTTAACACTCACGTGGGCTTGGGTGTTCCTGTGGCATTACACGTAAGTACCATTGTGGATCTCGATTTATAAAACTTCTTCGCAAACACCACAGGTTGTATGATTTGCGGCGGCACTCGGACTGTTCAAACATAGACGGAGTAAGTGTACTGCAAACGAACTGGATACTAGCGCATGCTGAAGAAAAACGTCCACTTTGAATTGCACAGAATTATCAATTCCAGGCCAGACCTATATATTAATTAAACAATTTATATATAGCTGTGCTGCTGATTAAACAATTTCAGAATGACTCTTACAGAGTAGGCCTACTTGTTCAAATTTCCTTGTTACGTATCTGAAACACCTTCTGTCAGTGGAATCCAAGGTCGCAAAAATTGTGTGCATTGCCATCTCTCATAAATTATTTGCATTTTTGTAATTTACGAAAAACGTGCAGAGAAATTACACCTGGCGCTGCACACTAACAAAACTTGTTGCCTAAATTACTTACCCACTGCAACAGTTGAGAATTCTCATCAACAACAATAACAACAAAAAGGCCCCAACCTCGTAAGTGACGATATCCATGCTCAATTAATGGTTACTGTTTTGAGTCGTCAGCATCCAGTCAGATCAAGCAGTCTACACAGATTGCAGATACTCTCTCTCGTCCCGAGGTGACCCTGTGGGGTTGACAAGAGGTTATAAAACTCGAGAACAAATTAGCTCTCTCTCCCATCTCCTATCCACTTCTTTTTCTCCCTTTTCTGCGAGTCACAAGCAAGGCAGGAACTTGGGATCGTGACGGTTATATCAGGGCAACTGTGATTCACACACAGAACTGCGTTAGTACAATGAGCAAACGCAACTCACTATCGTCCTGGGCCCGAGCAGTCAGCAGCACCAGACAGACAAATAGTAGCGACGGCGAAACGGTGCCCTCTGCCATTGCCCTGGCTGCCTGAGAATTTAGATGTTGGCAGCAGTAGCTCTGTCCGCCTCTCCCTGGGCTCACTCGTCAAGTCTTGTGACTATAGTGACAGTCTCGGATGCTCAGTGTGTCTCTGGATGGTCTTCCTCTGGCAACGAAGAAATTGCTATCACTCACACACGCGTTTATAATTTAATTAAACCTCTTCTAAAAGTTCTATGTGCACAAAGATAATTCCGTTCGATCAGTTTTATGAATACCGCCAGGACTATGATGGCGGGTTATTTCGGCACTTGGGCATTTTTTTCAGGCATCTTTCCCACAGCCCTCTCCTCAGAGTTCCTCCCCCTGCTCCCTTTTTCCATCGTCTGCAAGTGCAACGAGCACGTGGTTGTCTACACGGAGTTAACTGTACTAGACAGGTGGACACTGACATTCACACTGATCATTTTGGATTCCAGACCTGATCGTTGGAAATAGCCGCATGTATACAAGCTTCAACATCTGCGTGCATTCTACAGCAAAATGTTGTTAAGTTTCAAAAAAACTTCCAGTTTACAATTTATCAGTTCACTTACCGTAGTCCAAAACTTCCTCAAACATTTCAGCAGCGTCCGGAAAAGAAAAAAAGCAGAAGACATGTTGAATGCATAATCGCCGGCTGTTGCCACGCATGCGCGATTATAATCAAAATGTCTTCTGCTTTGGGCGTTTGTGAACCTTTTGAGAGTTTTTGTTGTTGTTGTTGTTGTTGTAAACGGTAAGTGAACTGACGTATCGTTATAACCCGAAAACGTTACGCATAACTGTTCGACACACAAGACAGGCAGGTCTTTTAGCTTGTAAATCTATATATTAGAAACGTTGTTTGTAACGAAAATCTGAAATAGAATGATTGCTAGGCTTCTAAAACAAGATCCAAACACAAAAAGGTTCAAACGAACGCTTATTTATTTGCAATCTGTGTGTCCGTGTTAAAATAAATAAGCGTTCGTTTGAACCTTTCTGTGTTTGGATGCTGTTTGCAACGATCATTTCACAGATCCCCTATCCTAGAAGGAATGAATGTTTAGCCTACCAGATCGCACTGCTCCCACCCCATGTAGTTTGTCGTCTTGGGAGAAAGGTAGGTAGATCTAGATTTTGAACATTATACTAACCTCGTCTCGTCTGGTACCACTATGGCATGCAAAACAGATCAAAATCTCCGACTCAAACGTCGCTATATCAAAACGTTTGCAACCCTACAACAGCTTTTCTACATTCAACGGAATGCCGACTTCCAAGGAGGGGGAGAGGGGGGGGGAGTAAGTAAGTTGGTGTTTTACGCCCAGTCAACCGGTGTGGTTATATCAGGGCGAGGGGGTGGGGAGAGAAAATGAAATTTGGGTACAGCCGAATCACAATAATTTAGTGAGAAAGGGGGAGAGAGGAAGAAGAAAGTCATTGTTCGGGTGGAAGAAGAGATCCGTTGAGCAAGAAGTGGAAACAACATCCGAATCGTAGATTCGTCGGCGGTATTAGTTGAGGTGATGAGATGGACTGTGTAGATTTTCTTTGGTTTGTGGAATCTACAGTAATGTCACGTTGTTTTTTGGAAGGATTTCTGGCGTCTAAGTTCACTGTCTACAGTACAGATTTACCCCCACCCACCCACCCACCCACACACAAAAGAAGTTTTACATCTTCAGGTTTGGACAGTTGTGTAAAATATAATAAACATAATAACAATAATAACAGGCCCAACGGAAGAATCGGGCCAGCATCATTCTGACGTCACCGTGCTTTCAAAACATACTTATTATACAGATCTAAAATCAACAGGGTAAAGTCCACCCAAAACAGTAAACTGACATTCATTACTTTTAATTGGAAGTACATCTCCAGCTATCCCTCCCCACTAAGACTTCACCATGAAATATATATATACAGAGAGAGAGAGAACGTATAACAAAAGTCCAAGCATGTCCTGGTTTGAAAACGTTTACTCCTAATTTTCGCCTATCGTTCTCTACATCGTCATTTGCTACAGAATACTCAGTCCTTCCTGCACGGTGCGGTGCCCAGGAGCCACAGACAGCCTTGTTTTGCTGTGTGTGTGTGTGTGTGTGTGTGTGTGTGTGTGTGTGTGTGTGTGTGTGTGTGTGTGTGTGTGTGTGTGTGTGTGTTGTGTAACCGGCATTGTTGCCAAGGCGTTAAAAATCGATTATCTGTCAATCCAACTTAGATTAGATCTAGGCCCATACGCGTATGAACAACAAATAGGAGCCACCTTGTTCGCGTTTTTCCAAAGCGCCAAATAAACATGACTGCTCGATGCTGACAGAGGCTAATATTGTGGAGAAAATGAGCATCATCTGTACGGGCCGATGCTATCCCAAGTACCATAGACAAATCTTTGTCAGCATGCACAAACTACAACTAGATGGATAGAAAAATCTCGAATGGCAGTCGTTAAGTCACCGATACCTTTTCTTCAATCAAAAATGGTCTGTATCAAATCTAGTTTGCTGGCTTTCCACTGTAGCCCACGCAACTCGACCGTGGTTCGAACGTAATCCTGACCCTTGGAAACTGAAAGCAAAAAATGTGCTAGTTTCTAACTCTTCGATGCCACAGAAAGACCAGCCACAGGCGCCCTGAGTATCCGAGACAGTCACTATAGTTTCGAGACTTGACTGAGGGATCACAAAGAAAAGCAAGGAGACTAAGGTGTCACTTCCGCGTAGGTAAACAGCAATTAGCGTTCACTTGCAGCAGGGTCATAATGTTTACATCAACAAAATAATAAATAAAGGTGAAATTTGAAAGACGTGGTGTCTGCATATTGTACTGTTCCACCAAAAGTGAACAGAAAATCAAAGAAGACTTTGGGTGGACAAAACCATAGCAAGCAACTAAATGAAACACTTACCAAACCTCTTTTGATCCTCAGAACTAGAACTGTGCAATGCATGCTGCCTTTCAGGTCTCCACTGTTTTCTTTACTTAATCCTGCCATGGAAGAAGGGAACCACATATGCCTTGGATGAAGCCATGTTGCTTGCCTGCATTTTCACAAAGGCAATTTGGGTCGATTTTTGATTATCCTTCCCCTCAGCAAACACAAAACAGAATACAAAATGTAATTCATTCCCCCATACTGAATTCATCCAACGAAGTGTACATTGCGTATGATAAAACCTATTTAGGCCTACAGTTGTTTTTGCACTGGTATTAGTGAGTCTTCTAACTTTCAAAGGTATTGAAATCAAAGCAAATCGCTAAGAAGAGGGATGCCCGTGCTCCATGTGACATGGGGCAGTAATTTGACTGTTTGACTAGCATCAAAGCGCTATGTGCAAACATACCTGAACCCCAAAAGCGCAGAGTAAACGTGGCTTTTCTCATTCTGGGGATCTTCTTTTCGATCAAGGGCCCCGCGTACTCTACTCCAGCGGAATTCCCGTGGGTCATTCGAAGAAATGCTTTGACTTCTCTGGTGTCTTCAGTAAAGCGCTCCTGGAGGAGACATGAAAATGCGCCAGGTCTGCCGCGATTTAGCAGCCATTGTCTCGACCAGCAGCTGCGTTGTTCTTTCTCCCCAAATCCACTGGCAACTGCAGTCAACGCGACTGCAAGTGCTACTTTTTCTGAGGTTTCATCGTCAGATAAACTCGAACTTGAACTATCGTCCGAACTTCCGCCATCTTTGTATCAAATGCTTTGCGTCGCCATAATATCCAGGAATCTGGAAGTTTTCTTTTCTTGATACTTTCTACATAATTATGGGACTAAGGGCTACAGCTCATTTGCATCGTCGACGCGCTGTCATGCGTACGACGGAGCTGTGGCAGGCCACAGCCACACTGACGTCATGATGCCTGTGACGTGGTCTTCGCTGAGGCCTGTTGCCCGTGTCTTCGCTGGTCATAATTGTCGCTCCAAACGCGTCAAGTGTCTGCCATGCCTCCAAATCCAGCTCTGTGTTCCGGCATTGTCATTCCAAATGTGTCATCTGTCTGCCATTGTCGCTCCAAATGTGTCATCTGTCTGCCATACTTCTAGATCCCAGCTCTGTGTTCCGTCATTTTGTCGCTCCAAATGTGTCATCTGTCTGCCATACTTCTAGATCCCAGCTCTGTGTTTCGTCATTGTCACTCCAAATGTGTCACCTGTCTGCCATTGTCGCTCCAAATGTGTCATATGTCTGCCATACTTCTAGATCCCAGCTCTGTGTTCCGTCATTTTGTCGCTCCAAATGTGTCATCCGTCTGCCGTACTTCTAGATCCCAACTCTGTGTTTCGTCATTGTCACTCCAAATGTGTCATCTGTCTGCCATTGTCGCTCCAAATGCGACATCTGTCTGCCATAGTTCCAGATCCCAGCTCTGTGTTCCAGTGACACGCGCAAATCGCAGCATCAAACATCTGCAGGCATGAACAATGGAGTCGACCTGCGTGCTACAGGTCACCATAGGAGCAAACATAAAACTGTATGTTCACAGTGTTGTATGAAGACCCAATCAAGCACAAAAGACAGGCATTCAAACTGAGTGCAAAATAAACTGGTTATTTTATTTACTTATTTGCTAAAATTCCGCTGCCTTGCAGACACGTCTAGATAAAAGAGCATTTAAAAACAAAAACAGGCAAACTTCTCTAAAACCGACTAAAAGAGGAGTGTCCAGTGAATCAACGTGTCCTACATGTCCGTTGCATCAAACAAACGCCTATGCTAAACACAAACTGACAAAGATTACACAAGGTTGACTCCACTGTTTAATCCACACCGTCTCCGTAATTAATTCGACAGACGAACTCATATCTGTCATGACAGCATTTCAAACTCTAAGATCTATCGTGACAGCATTTTAAACTCAAAATTAGTCAATGAAAAACACAACCAATTGTAAGTGGTTTTTATGTTTGATTGTTGGTTGTTGTTGTTGGGGTGTTGTTTTTTGTTGTTGTTGTTGTTGTTGTTTTGTTGTTGTTGGGTTTTTGTGTGTGTGTGTGTGTGTGTGTGTGTGTGTGTGTGTGTGTGTGTGTGTGTGTGTGTGTGTGTGTGTGTGTGTGTGTGTTTGTTGTTGTTGTTGTTGTTGTTGTTGTTGTTGTGTATGGAACCTGTGGAAGAAATAAAACTAAAAAATCTGTAATTCAGGATTCTGCTTTATACCGCCCCGTTGATTTTATGTCGATTATGTCAAAGGTGGCTGTGCCTTTTCTCACGTTGACCCTTGACGCACGTTTCGCGCCGAGCTTCACAGAGGCTGCCGCCCGCGACCACAAAAGCTAGGATACTTAACGGTTTTTTCTTCTTGTTGTTTTGTTTGTTTGTTGTTGTTGTTGTTGTTTGTTATTGTTGTTCGTGTGTGTGTGTGTGTGTGTGTGTGTGTGTGTGTGTGTGTGTGTGTGTGTGTGTGTGTGTGTGTGTGTGTGTGTGTGTGTGTGTGTGTTATTTGTTTGGGTGTTTTTTCGTTGTTGTTGGTTGTTGTGATTTTTGTTTTGTTTTTGCACAGCCTGTCCCGATAATCAGGTGTCCATCAGCAAGTTTGGTTTCTAAATGCCAAGTAAAATCAATGGGGTATTTTAAAAAGCAGATCCTTAACTTTTAAGTTTTATCTTCATGCGTTAAGCACAACATGTTTTGAAGAGGCTAGTTCATTTAAATCCACACGCTACAATGTGTCGGCGGCATGAAGCTTTGATGATGATGTGGGGCTTCATGTCCTCGGATGTCGGGTTGACATATTAGGGACAACAACAAAAAATCTTCTTAATCAAGAACACGATGTAAATAATGAACGTTCGCAGCCGATTCAGTCAGTCCGCCATTCCAAACGAACACACCTCATGTGGCTCCACCGAAAGACCGTAGTCCGCGAAAAAGAAAAGAAAAAGAAAAAAAGCGCTTCTCGCGCAAAACACGCAGCTGGCAGTCATGCCTGAAGGTCTGATTCTGTCACGGACCAGCGTTTTTCGACTGCGCTTTGCGCACTGTGAAATCATTGACCTATATACGCCAGTATACAGATCAGGTCCGTGTCTGAACAGACCCCTTTCACTCAAGATTTTCGCGCATGCGCAATGGACTGGTGTATGAAATCTGCCGGAAGTAGGGGGAACACGTCAGCTGGGTTGCTGAGAGCTTTGTCATTTAATCAGAGTATGGAATGCCTAAATACACACAAAAGCAATAGCATAGTAATACATCACTACACATACTTAGTCATACAAAATATAATAATACATCACTACACATACTTAGTCATACAAAACAAAGTGAAAATGACGCACATTGAAACACAAACACCCCGCACATATAGAGTCGCCGGCATGCGCGCGCTCGCACTCACACACACACACACACACACACACACACACACACACACACACACACACACACACACACACACACACACACACACACACACACACATGTTCACAGGTTTCCCTGCACGCGCCCACACACACATACACGCACGCACACCAACCCCCTACACACACACCTAGGCGGGCGCGCACTTGCGCTGGCGTACAGTAAATACACTAGTTACAGTGGGGCAGCAGCTAGGGTCTTTTTGCATTTATGTGTAATACCTGGTTGCTGCTACAACTATTACGACTCGTGCCTGTTTACCTGCTCGTTTAGTGTGAATATGCCTGGTGACCTGCGTGTTTATACATTTGTCTGTTCCTATTCTCTTTTTTATTTATTTAATTTCATTTTCATCAGTATTCTTACTTACGTTTACTTCTACGTTTTGTTCTCTCTTTACCCCCCCCCCCCCCCCCCCCCCCCCTCCTTTTTCGAGCCCGTCTGAAGAAATTACTCCTTGTGGGAAAATAAAGTGATACTTTACGACGGACAAGTTCTGCCTTTGTGCCCCTGACCAGCTGTCCATTTTTCTTCAACCATACTTTTAATGACCACAGCACAGCACACGCTGTCGTTCAACAGAGACGTCCCAGTCGGCAAGGGGGAATACTCGTACCGAACTCCCGCTCACTCGTGGGAATGGTCTTTGGCAAACTACGTCCCTAGCTATGACCACAAGATGTCCCTTACGCTGGGCTGTTGGTGGCATGAAGTTATGGACAAATGTCCCTAGCTAAGGGCAGAGGATGTCCTTAGTTATGGACAGAAGACGTCCCTAGCTATGACCAGAATATGTCCCTAACGCTGGGCTGTGGGTGACATGAAGTTATGGCCAGATAGCCATGACCAGAGCATGTCCCTAACGCTGGGCTGTGGGTGACATGAAGCTACGGGAAGATGACCTTAGCTATACGCAGATGTCCCTAGCTATGGACAGAAGATGTCTCTAACGCTGGGCTGTGGGTGGCATGAAGCTACGGGCAAATGACCTCAGCTATACGCAGAAAATGTCCCTAGCTATGGACAGAAGATGTCTCTAACACTGCGCTGTGGGTGGCATGAAGCTATGGGCAGATGTCCCTAGATATCGGCAAATGCTGTCCCTGGCTATGGGCAGAACATGTCCCTAACGCTTGGCTGTGGGTGTCCCAAAGCTATGTGCAGGTGTTCCCATACGCTGGGCATTGGGTGGCCCGAAGCTAATGGCAGACGATTCTACCGAGATGTTGGACTCGCCACCGGTCAACGCATCGCTCTGCGACATCATCGCCTCGCTGGCGTCAGAGGTTGCATAGGAGGATAGGTCGTCCTCGATGGCACTGGCAACGACTGACGCGCTGGAGGGACGCACGCTCCTGGCAAAAGACAGAAACGGAGGCTTGAAATCTGATGTCGCCGCCGAGGCTGCGACATGCTCATACACTGAAAGAAACCAGCTTTCCCAGGACACCGTTTAGTCCAAGAAAGTCGGCCTAGCTCTCTCCAACAGGAAGAAAAGGTCAAAATGAAATCTTGACTCGAAGATTTCGTTATTAAATGCTCCGCTGATATTATTTTCAATTTAAAACCTCTGTTTCTTTCCTCTGTGACCATTAGCGAGGACACAGCTTTCTTTCTTTACTTTTTTTTTTCTTTTCTTTTTTCTTCTTCTTTTTTTGGAGAAGGCTTGCTCCTATAACCTTTTTCTTCCCGTAATAACATCATAAATTATGACGTCCATGTTGACGTGGGTCTCATCTGCCAAAGGCCGTCGTAATTATGACGTCCTGTTCGAATTCTCGTTCTTGTATGCTCATAGGAGGCAATGTTCTAAGAACAAATTAACATTTGTAGTTGGCTTAACCTGTCAGCAAGACTGTTCGAAAGGAACTGCGTCAGCGTCACAAAAGTGTTTGGCAAGGAAAGGGTTAACCCCTGCTGACCCTCACGTCGGGCAACACGGCCAGTACGTCGTGAATACGTTAACCTCGCAGGCCGTATCAGGACAAGCCGTAAGTCGCAGGCGCCTCAACATGCACTCATTCATGTTGTAGAGCACACAGTCACTAAACTCTATTCCTTCTTGTTCCTATGGTCCCAGTCGTGGGGTACCGCGCATGCTGAAATTAAGATCCCTTCCGCTCAGGACTAGAGCTATCACAGGTTCTCTGCCTGAATATGTTCAGAGTAGGCTATGATTATGTATGCTTCACCAACTGACTTTCCCACGAATGTATGTGGGGTGCAGGGCTTCTGTCTTAAGACTTTTAAACAAAAATTTCAAAGGGAAAGAAATCCGTTGGGGTAACACAAGCCACAGTCTTACCTCTCTTCTCTCCCTTGAGCTGGTCACGCGATTTTAGTTTTTTGCGTGTTCTGTTCTTGTTCAGTTTTTTTGCTAACTGCACGAGTAACGGTAATCAAAATTTGCACTTTTTGCTTGTTTCCGCCCAAAAATACACACACTGTTCCGCGAAACGCTACTGTTAATTGAGAGATTTTCACACACACACACACACACACACACACACACACACACACACACACACACACACACACACACACACACACACACACACACACACACACACACATACACACAGCGTACCAGACAGGCAAACTTACGCTCGTGATCGATTACTGGACCTTCTGTTCGTGAAGTTTGCGCTTGGAACTTGTGCGACTGATCTCTGTTGCTGGATCTCTGTTAGTAATAAAGATAAAACAAAATCAAAAACATAAAATGTCATTCTTTCTCCTCTGTCATTGAAAGGTAGCAAACGAATCATTCGGCATATCCACCTGCTTTACTGTGGATGACTCACAAAGAGAAGACATCATTATCGGTCAGCACACTATCCTTTTCCACCGTCACTGACAGAGACAAGACGATTTGGTCGGCATATCCTCCTTCTTCACTGTGGTTTACTAAGAGAATACATGTATATCAGTCAGCATATCTTCTT